>JANIJG010009359.1:5973-43277 GCA_024611175.1 Megaceryle torquata | reverse complement strand
TTTTGTTTTGTTTTGTTTTGTTTTGTTTTGTTTTGTTTTGTTTTGTTTTGTTTTGTTTTGTTTTGTTTTGTTTTGAAGTAGGGTTCCGTTCACTTTTTCACATAACTAAGCAGAATTCAGAAAGCCTTTTCCTTATAACAGTTTGCAATTTCAGTTGGATAGTGAATCATTACTGATTAACTTGTATATTTTCATACAGATATCTTCCTGGATATTCTAATTCTTGAAGATTTTAAAAAAAGTGACATGATTCTGTTAGACTTCTCCCTTTGGTCTTGTCTTTTCCATTTTAAATTTTTTTCTTATCATGGAGGAGATGGAATGTGTACATGTGCTCAGAGCTGTGTTTAGAAAGCAGATCTTTAGCCTTCTGTTTTTCAAGCCCTACCTAAACCCAGTGACAGGATGATTCTGTCAGTTCTGAAAATCTTTGAGAACGCTGCTTTACTGGCAAAGGTATTAATGAGCTTTAAAAAGAGGAGAGGGAGTTGACAGGAAGAATTCATCCCTCCCAGTCTGAAACAAAAACCCAGAACTTCTGCATTTCCTTCCTGTCAGCATCATACAAATTGTACAGTTTCAGCGTTCCTCCCTTGGTTTACCTTCCCCAGCTCCTCAGGAGATTTATTCTGTAATTTCCAGTAGGAAGATGATTTGCATAAACCAGTTCCTTTTCATGATTAGATTCAGGAAATCAGATTTATAATCTGATGTTATTTTGCTTTTGTCCTGGAAGTTGTTAAAATGAGTCATCTGGTAACCTCTACTCCCATTTCTAACCATATATGGACATGTATGGGACTAAAAATGAAGGCGTGTTTGTGTATTTGAGAAATTCGACACAGTCAACTTCTTTCTAGGACTTTAATTTTGCAAAGCAATGAGACAGTGAAAAGTAATTGCACACTGTTAAATGCTTCATCTAAGTAGTGTCTACATGAGCTAGGAATTGTCCTATAAGCTTTTTTGTATATTTGGAACAGGAGTTCAAAGGGACTTAAAAATAGATTATTGAAGGAAGATATACCTATGCATAAGCAGTGGTGTTGTAGCTTTCCCACTGAACCAGTTTTCCAGAGACTGTGTGAGTCCCTGTATTTTCCTTCAAACAATAAGTAGTTTGCTGACCTTGGTCGAAAAGAATTCTCTATTCAGCACAAATAGTCTTTTTTTTGCCTTTTGGTATTATGAATCCTTGTTATTAGATTACCTGTCTAAAGAAAGAAATACCTCCTGCCAGCATCAGAGGGCAGTCTTCTCAAAGCAAGGACACTGCCAGATTTTTGTCCTTTCTCTTTTCTTAGGTGATTGATTTTAGCTAACACCTTCTCCTTTTGATCAGACCTAAGAGGTACAACTCAATTCTAAGAACGCTGTATGCAATGCAATAGTGTTTTACCTTTCCTTCTCTCTTTGGTTTGAAACAAATGACAAACTGCAAAATCATTTTTTTTAAAACTAGCAATTTCCTTTCTATAAATAGGCCTACATATAGGTCAGCAACTTCATCCAGCAAGTGAATGTTCCTAACAGGAATGAACACGAGGAAAAGTTGTGTAGCATGTACCATAGTGTTTTATTTTTTAGAACACTTCTAAATAGGAAAATAACTTTTGGATTCAGCGTCAAAGTCCAGGGCCTTCCTTTGGTTGCCTTTAAGTATTTTGTAATTAATGTGCATTCTTGTGTCATGCTCAATCTATGTTTATAATGACTTCAGTTTAAAATACCTATATTTCCCAGTTTTAAGAACTAGATTAATCAAATGTAACAAAGCTTAAAACAAGAATCACAACCTCCAGTTGTACTTGAACTTATATTAAATTTTGTAAAGGTGGTCAGTTAAGTGGAGCAAAGTTAGCTACAAAGTCAGGCACCCTCATGCACTATATCTCCCCAGCCTGCCTGCCTTTGCCATACTCCATATTGGTGATAGTAGCCTTGCCTTCAGGATGAAGGATATGTGGACTAGGATGATGGACAGGCATTTGAAACACATGACTTTCATAGAGCTCAGTCATCTTTTAGTGGCTATTTAGCACAGCTGCCATAGCTACAGATGAATAATTTCATATTTTTTTTCTGTGTGTGTGTGCTATTCCACTCTCACAAGCACCTACAATTAACATACATAATAGAAAATTTGTGTCTCATGCATATGGACTAAGAAAGTGAACTCTTGCTCCTCTGTAGATAGTCTATAGGGATAAGCTTATAGATCTTATTGCACAGATTCAGGCAAAATATTAGGATTGTGTTTTAATGTTCTTTTATTGTGTTTGTAACAGAAGCACTGGTTTAATCAAGTTAGTAATAAGCATCTGCCTTAGAGAAAATGATTTCAGGACAGATAATGTAGATTGGAACAGCTCTATAGAGGCCATATAAATCAAAGCTCCTCCCTTTCAGAGGCTTGGCTTTATCTTAAAGAAATAAATAGTAATAAAAAGTTTAAGTGGTAATTAACCCTGAGAGTAGTGAGGGGTTCCCCCTCATCCCTTCCCTTAGATCATCCCTCCATTCAGTCAGCCCCCAACCCCAGCCTCACTCTGGGTGAAGCCAGTTGCCTCAGTGAGGCAGCAGAGCTGGTGCCTGCTCCTGGGGTTCAGGGAAGCCAAATCTGGTTAAGCTGTCTACATCTGTAGCCAGAAATGAGGAAATAATGAAATTCCAAGTGAGAACAAAGTCACTGTGCCATCTCTGTTTCTTGTACAGCTCTATATAGCATCATGATCTTACTGATGTTCAGAGAAACCACTCACTTTTCTCAATTTGTAGGTGTTTTATTTTTAAGGCAATGAGCCCTGACATCTTGAGAAAACACAGTAGTGGGGTAAAACTAAACTAAGGTTTGGCACACAAAATTACTGAGCAGTAGGGTAAAAGTGGATGGGCTGTTATTTGTCATTGTTCCAAGATGTTTAAACAAACTTTGTAGTATAAAGCTTGTTATGGTAAGCAGCTGTTGCACCAGACTGTTAAATCTGAGATAAATCTCCCAGTTGCTCTGAACCAAATCCAAAGCCAAACTATTGATGTTTGGCTGACCCTTTAGTCTTACATATCTGCATCTTTTCAAATATGCACATAGTCCCTGGAGAAGGGAATGATAATGGTCTGTAGGTGGGCATCAGATATCTGCTGTCTTGACCTCTTAAACCTTTGTTTAGCTTACAGGAGTCAGATCCACACTGAGCATTCTTCATGCTTTTGGCATTCTGTTCATCTCCAAACACCATGGAGCAGGATGTGGGCAATAACTGCACAGAAAGGGATGTGCTGGGTTTTAATTAGTTTTTGATTAGTTTCTCTGTAGTGCTTAGTTTTGACATTTAAAGAGAAAATTCGTAAGCTCACATTTGTCTCCTTCATCCTCTGCAACTACTTTTGTGCTTTTAAATCTCTACTCTGGGAAGCTTGGCCAAAGAGTTAGGTAAAAAGTGAAAAAATGACATACATTTGGTGAGGATAAGGCAACTACCAGTATGCTGATGTGAAACATTTTTTTTTAAAAAGAAACCCTACCATGTTTATAAGAAACTTATATGTACTTAAGTGCTTAGAATGGGACACACTTTTCATATAACCCTTACAAAATCAGACCTTTCTTTCATTTGCCTCAGTAATACCGGAAGTGTTTAATCCATGTAAATAAATGGTGATCTATGTTGAATCTTTCCAATACTGGCTTGGTATATTCTTGATAACATTTTTCACACTGTAGTAGAGTTTGCTGTTGAGATGCATTGAAGGGTACAAGCTAGTACTTAAACAACTGCAAAAATAAACTGAGTTAACCTCCTTTCAATGTGAAATTTTCCTACACCCTTATCTAGGTTCCCAAATAATGTAAATAAAGCTATGTTAAATTACATACAAGGAGCTAACATTTTGTTTACAGTGACTTTTCTATTTAGATGTCCTATACCTTTAAGAAACAAGCTTGATAATTTTCAGCTAGTGAGATAGAATTATGATATTTTCTTTTTCTATTTAAATAAAAGAATTCTCATAAGAAAAAATAATTCTACCTATGGGATGCAGTTCCCATTTCTCGTATTTTACCTTCTAAATGTCACTTTCTTTTTGTAATGAATTGGACAGGAAACTCTGCCCTTTCCTTTGAATGACTCATGATTTAATGTGCTTACAGATTAGAAACACAATCTGAGTAATGTACTATATGGCATTAAGTGAGGTTTTGCCTATTCTACCACATTTGTCCTAGGGGGGGAACCTACCACTACATCACTTGTGCTAGTATTAGGGTGTTTATATCATTAGTGTTGACAGCAGCTAAGTGTGGCTAAGTTATGTGGCCAATTTCCCTTCATAACAAGCAGTAGAAGATGTTGTCTCCCAGACAAGCATTCAGAAAAAGAGGAATCTAACTACCTTGCTTGAATTGTCCTATAGAGTTACAAGTTGAGCTCAGAAGAGCTTTTAGTTAAGTTACACATCTTAGGCTTGCTCTTGAGGCTCTGGCTGTGTAAGTTTCCCTGCTTTCTCCTGTAGGCAAATATATGGCCACTGCCTTTGGAATTAATGTCCTCCCACAGAGCCATTTTGAGAAAGGGAAAGGAAAACAAAGCAAAAAAGGGTAATAGAAAAGTACAGCAGCCTTTAGCTAGGGCAAAAATGAGTAGGTATTTTTGCTCTATGGAAAGGTTCCTTGTTTTTTGGAAGAGGTTCCCAGTGAATGGAAAAGCCTACCGTGTTCTCTTCCTTTCTCTACATGTGGTTCATCCTTCAGACCTTTAGTCAGGTGTCCTACTGCCCCCCTCCCCCAGACTTGTGCCAAACAAGTGCAGCCATGAGATACCCTATTGCTAATATACCTGTAAGTAGTCTTTAATCTCAACAGAGCTCTTGAAAGGAGCAAAAGGAAGACCTGCCATTGCTGTAAGTGAGAGCAACATCACCCTCTAAAGTTAAAAGTGGATTTAAGGCAATACCAACACCACAGACTTCAAAGGAGCAGACTTCAAACAGAACTCTGAACTATTTTGACAGTCACACATTTTTTTCTGCTATTGTAGCAATACCCAAAGAAGGAATGTTATCTTTCTTATAATCTTTAGCAAAGTGAAATTTCAGAGTTCTTGGGCATGATCCAGTTCCCAAATGTCTGATGGCATGTGAGATGCCCTAGAGATGTACCTGGCTCCAGCTACCAGTTCAAAAGGGCACAGGTCTCCTGGAGGTCTTGTCTCGTATCTGCCACCAGCTTGTTAACATCTCAGATCCTTTGGACATCTCAAATAACACCTTATGCCTATGTTAAGGCAGATGAGCCGAGCTAGCCATATGTGTTAATAGAGACAGATTTCAATTAACATCTTCCTTAACTCCACATGGAATAATTTGAGATTGGATTCAAGCTTTTACAATAAAGCTATCTTCAAAATCTGTACACTTTTTTTTTCCTGTCTAAATGTAAATCTCATCAGTATCTATTTAGCTTTTCTGATTTGCACACACTATGTATTATTTGTGATTTATTTATCGTTTTGAAATGCATAAACAGCCAATGTTTTGACTGACTCTCTAGTACATTTAGTAATGTCCTTGTCAAACATTAACCTGCAATATCTTCACTGGGACAGAGCCAATAGCTTTAATGCATAAACATTTATAATATGAGAAATTAAGCTGAAGGGCTGTGATACATGATTAATATACTTAAGTTGAAATGTATCTGCAAACTAAACTTTAACTTCTGGAAAAATAGGCTGGAAGCCAAGAGCCATACACTAATGATCTTCTGTTTAATTAAATGTAATAAACTGTAAAGAAAGGTGTTTATAACTTGTTACTGAGGAGTGAAGAAAAGATAATCTTATGGTTAAAATTAATGACCTTCATATCATGATTTACTTAGTTTAAATTACAAGTGTACTGCAAGCTCCTCTGTCACGATAATGATAAACAACTGTCATACTAAATACTTGCACATTTGTAGGAGCTGTGCTCTAAAAGAACTGCATGTTCACTATGTATTCTGAAGTGCTTAGCAGCTTGGTCCAGACTTTCTCCACAGATGTGGTGTGTCTGTTGTCTTATAGGGTCAAATGCCTTTAAGACTTAGAAAGTTACTAGTAAAATTGGTTTAGTGGAGTTTGGTTGACTGCAGTCAATTTTTAACAAAATTTTGTGAGTTTATGCATTCTACAAAACTCTATTTGGTTGTACATTGACTATCAAATAAGATTGTTACATGATACTTTTTGGGACTATCCACTGCATCATGATAACCAATAATTGTTTCTACCACTATTACTTCTGGATCCACAGTTTTAAAAGAGTATGCTCAGATATAAGTAATTGCCAGTCATCTTTTGCTTAATGAATTAATCATGTTGGTGCCAAATAACCATGTAAGAGACTGTTATGGTGTGGACCTCTAAGATCAACTTCTCCAGAGACCGAGGTTCTCATCCTGACAGTAGAAATCCCAAGCACTCCAAACTGTTTCTCTTATTGTGAAACTGAGAACAGCAATTAAAAAAGACTGATTCTTGATGTGAAAATCAGACCCTGTGTTGAATCTAGCCCTTTCAAGCAACTTTATCCTGGATACATGGGGAAGCAGTCAACTCAGAAAAGGGTGGCATCAATTTAGGCCAGAACTTATGTTGGTCTGGAGAGTTTTAAGGTAATATGTACATCTTTAGACTGAATTCAGTACAGAGTTTAATAACTGTGTTAATTTTGATTAATGAAAAGAAATGTAACGTAGTTATCATGAGAGAGTCATTCTTCAAGTTTAAAATGAAGACTTAAACTGACAGAAGCCAAAACAATGACACCAAAATGCTTCTACTTACAGATTCATCCAGTGCAAGTACTCACTGTAGAAAGATAGTTATGAGGCCTAAAGGTACTACTTTTGCTGGATTAATGATTGAAGTAAATGCTTGACTTTTTTTTCAAAGTTATTTAAAAAAACAAAAAAAGCCATCTGATCATGATAGTCCTCCTTTTGCTTTATCAGAAACAGAAAAAAAGGAAAAAAATTGAAATATTAATTAATTTATATTGGCTAACTTGAGATACCTTTTTATTAGACATACCTGGAATGAATTTATGTGGAACAGATGTTTCTGTGCTCTTCAAGCAAGGCTTAAGAAATGTAAGTGGCATTTGTACTGCTGCAGCACCACTATCTCTTTGAAGCTTGCTTTTAAGATGTATCCACTGTCACAAAACCAGCAAGAATTGTCACAGCTGTTCCCTGGAGAAAAATAATTGCCTACAGAAGGTGGATGAAATACTGATAATGTTGAGATGCTTCTATGTTAATAACCAAGGATCAAGGAGAATTCTGGCAAGCTGAGAGAAAATCTGTGACAGAACACAGGAACTCATTGTGTGTTCATCATTAGGTATGGAAAAACAAAAGACAGGAAATTATATTCCAAGCAAAATAGCTTCAGTCCAGTGAAGAAAGCAAATCCACCTGTAACTTTAAACATTTTAATTGTTCTACTATGAGGAGCACAGCTTTGAACTTCCTTAGAACACAGTAGAATTACTATCAAGAAGGGTTAAACAACTACTATGTGTATGCAAGTTTTTCCTGAGTATTATTCAATAGATTAGGTTGCCAAATTCTCAATGGGTGTGTAACTGAAGAATTTGGATAGATATTTATGTTTAATTTCTTAATAGTAAGACATTTAATAACATTAGAAAACACTTTACAGCTTAAAATAAACTAGAGTACACATTCTGTGAGTTTACAATCATGAACACATTGAGGTATTAATAGAGACTAGTACCAGAAAAATCAACTAATTCACTTAATTCCAAATTTCTGTTTTCAAATCTATAAGAGTTAAATCCATGGAATAAGAAGAATTATTATCTTTTTGAGAACACCTTTTTCTTACCCTAGCAAAGCAAATTTTGCCTGAGGCAAAAAAAACCATTGTCTGAAATTATGTGTCTCCAACTTGCTGAATTACTTTATTTAGGAAATAAATCCTGGAAGTATTTTTGGTGAAGTCAAAATGTTTGAATTTTTATTGGCTTAAATTTGATATGAAAACAAAAAGGAAATATTTCCTACAAAAGAAAATATTTGACCTGAAAGCATCTTTCCCCAACTTTTAGCCTCAGAAAGATACCTCACCTCCTTCCCTGAAACACATTTGATGTCACACTGACTATTTTTATGGCTAAATCTCTGTCAAAAAGTACAGACCATTCCTTACCTATTTGTAATGAAATGTGAACCTTGATACCTTTGAAGAAAAAAAAAAAAAAAAAAAAAAAGATTCTAAAGTCTTACCTTGTGGGTTTTCTTTTTTAAAATAATATATTTTTTATGTAAGTTCTCTTAAAGTGGCAAGCCTTTTGTTCATTGCTAGTTTCTTTGCTTGGCTATGTCTTTTGGGGTGAATTTGTTATTTTTATCTTTTTACTGTTATTTAAATATCAATCAGGAAAAAAATAAACATACACCATGCCTTTATCTGTTGTGATAAATACACATTTTAGGCGCATTATATTTTTTCTACATATAGATAAATGTATCTGCAATTCAAGATCTGAGAATGAGATTTTTCATCAGTGATCACACTAGGCTTTCTCTCCCTGGTTACTTAACACACACAGAGGAATTTAGGTAGCTCAGTTTCATGATTGCTTCAAAATCTATGAAGATAAATGAGTTTATACTTATAGTCCTATGTCTGAAGAAAAATTCTGAAAAAGTGATTTGAATACCTTTTCCACCTTATCCCCTGGTTAGAAACAGAAGCAACACAATGGATTGGGGAATATATGGCCTGGCAAATAGATACAAGCTCAAGAGACCCAAAACCTGTCTCTGCATCTCATTCATAGAGCAGCCCTGGATTGTTTCATCTTGCTGCACATTTAAACCCCCTTTATATTATTTGCCATTTTATCTTGTTAGATAGGTGGTTCCCAACAGCCTGAACTCTCTCTACTTCTCTAGTTAGATGCAGGGTGGTTGTTAGGAAACACAAAAATGAGGTATTTAAGCTATAGGACTAGGCATCCTGGGCTCTTTGTACTGGCAGTGGAAAAAGGGCTGCTGCATTTACCTTCTGGAAATGCCCTTGTCAGAAATCTCCCCTTGATTATACTGAAGTCTAAGAAAACAATGCAGGAGTATGAGTTAGCTACCCCAAGCCAGGTGATTCAGTATGCTCACTATCTCCAGTCTCTTCTGGATTCTGTGTGCATGCCTGTGATGCTCCTAAATACTAACAGGACTTTTCTCCCTCCATTCAGAAAGGGAACAGCTGTAGTAAAATTTTTGACTCCTTTGATTTTGTAGAGAAAACTATCTTCTCATTTCTGAGCTGTGAGCTTTCCCTGGCACACAGAGACTGAAGGGCTAGCTGAGGAAAAGGGGTGCACATCTCCTGTGCTACACCAAAACCTTAATACTAAAAGAAAAGCAAACATTTTAGTCAAAAAAGCACTTCTGTTACATTTTATATCTCCCCCAGGAATGTGGTACTTCAGCATCATGGAGGTATGGTGAATTATTTCTGTTGTTAGACTGAAATAGAGATTATGAAGTATGAGAATTTCTTATTTGTGGCTGTTGAGGCTATCAGAAAAGTGATGCCTTTTCTGCTGTCAGGATCTAAACTTGTGGTCACTATTGATACTAATCCTTTGGATGGTTCTGGCCACATTATACCTTTGTTTGAATGCACTTTTGTTACCCTGCATGCATACTAGACTGTCTTTGTGGAAGGTGTTCTCTAAAACCAGGTGGCTGTATTCTCTGCCGATATAAATCTGCACATTCCCATGGATTTTTACCTCTACTTCAAGTGTGGGCTTATGAATCACCATCAGCAATACTAAACATTAAAAAAAAAAGGGTATTGAAAGCTTGATGAAATACCAGAGGAATCTATTACTATACAGTTTGGTGGTGTTCAGACCTGCTTGAGACTGTTGGTATCTAAAGTGGAGCCAGTGTGTACAAAAATACTGCTTTGTATATAGCATTAGTATTGAAAATATACCATATACTTTGAATTATGAGGCATTGGAATGTGATCCCAAACCTAATCCAAACATTTCCTCGTCCAGCCATCCTGACTTGGAAAAGTTAATCATAAGGAAACAGCTCCCAAAATGGACTCAGCCAGTAGCTGTCCTCTCAATAGGCTATACTGATGGTGTGAGACATGATGTTGGCAGGACTGGCTTTACGTGTCTCAGTGCTCTGACTAAAAGTAACTCCCTCCTTCTTTTCTGTTGAGTGGAACAGGAGAAAATGAAGCAAAGAGTGCTAAAAACAACATTATATTTCAGATAAATATACATAGCAACCAAAGCCTTTTCAATTAGAAAAATGGGCGTAAAGGAATAATCTTCTTAAAATAACTTCTTTAAAAAGTACTGGACTTTCTCCTTTATATTTTCCTCCTCCTTCACAACCCTTTTTCCAATTTGTGCCACTCCATGGTACAGATAGGATTGTCCTGTTTTTTCACTTATGTCTTGATTCTCTTTTTATTCCTTTATTTGGATCTTGACTCCCTTTTTATTCCTTCATTGGGAACTCTGGTTCTGTTTTCCTCTGATCTCAATCTTCCTGCCTTTTTTCCCATTCATAGAGTGTGTCTCATCCTTGGCTCTTGCCCATGCACTCATCTAGACCTGGTTTCAAATGTTCCTTTTCCCTATGCTGAGGGCAGAGAGGATCCATAGGAATAGATTTATCTGTTCTTCTTTTTCCCTACGGATAGCATCCAATTTCTAGCTGTCTACAGCTATTTTCAAGTTGTCAGGGTCTGATTTGTGTTATATGGTTTTAAGGTCCCCACAATCTTCAGCTTTACCTGGGTCCTTTGAACACAGAAATCCAGCGTCCATCATCTTGTGCACTCAGGTCAAATTCCTGTAGAAGCAGCTGTTGGAGGAAAGCTCAGTTGTGTCAGCTCTCATATGTTTTAGTGAAGACAGAAAAACTATCAAAAAATATATGAGAAGCATTTGTGAAGTAAAGTTCATTTCACCAAATACTGCTTACAAGTGATGTTTTTCACTGCCAAACAAATGGGAGCTGAACTCCAAAGCAGGTGTTAGAAGATCTGGTATCAGACCTTTTCTCAGTACTCTGAGGAATGCTCCACAATAATGCAGGGAAGTTACTCAGTTTGGACCAGTGTGGTTAACTCCTCATGGAGTTTGAAAGGCATCTGTAAAGAAGCACTGACCATTTTACACTAGCCCCACAATATTTCCTGAGTTGAAAAATGAAAAGTATCTTGGCTAAGCATCTGAATGAGGATGGGAGGAAGATAGTGTTTCAAGATAAATTTGTTGGGTTTTTTGTGTTTTTTTTTTCTTTATTTCTATGTCTGTGTTACAGTTATTAAACTCTAATAAGCTGATCTCATTTACACTGAATTGGGTTCTCTTGAAACTTTAACTTAAAGAGTTAAACTGATTTTTTTTTTGGCAGCAGTTGTTGTAATTCCCAGAAAGAAGGATCTGAAGCAAAGCCCAACATGTAATAATTTCAAGCAACTGTTTTAAGAAAATCCAATCTGCTTTTTAATCTATAAAACAGATTTCTTGTGGCAGTTTTATACAACTGAAGGCCAGTCATATGGGCTTCAACAAAGCCAAGTGTTGAGTCCTGCACTTGGGCCACAATAACCCCATGCAATGATACAGGCTTGGAGAAGAGTGGCTGGAAAGCTGCTCAATAGAAAGGGACCTGGGTGTGTTGACTGACAGCCAGCTGACTATGAGCCAGCAGTGTGTTCAGGTGGCCGAGAAGGCCAACAGCATCGTGGCTTGTATCAGGAATAGTGTGGCCAGCAGGACTAGAGGAACGATTGTCCCACTGTACTTGGCACTGGTGAGGCTGCACCTTGAGTATTGTGTTCAGTTTTGGGCACTGCAGAGTAAGAAAGACATTGAAGTTCTGGTGCGGGTCCAGAGGAGGGCAACGAAGCTGGTGAAGGTTCTTGAGAATAAGTCTTATGAGGAGCAGCTGAGGGAGCTGGGGTTGCTTAGTCTGAAGAAAAGGAGGCTGAGGGGAGACCTTCTTGCTCTCTACAATCACCTGAAAGGACATTGTGGTGAGGTAGGTGTTGGTCTCTTCTCACAATTCACAACTGATAGGACAAGAAGAAATGGCATCAAGTCATGCCAGGGGAGGTTTAGGTTGGGCATTAGGAAAAGCTTCTATACCAAAAGGGTTGTCAAAGATTGGAACAGGCTGCCCAGGGAAGTGGTTGAATCACCATCCCTGGGTGTATTTAAAAGCTATCTAGATGTGGTGCTCAAGTATATGGTGTAGTAGTGGCCCTGGTAGAATAGATAATGGTTGGATTTCATATTACAGATCTTTTCCAACCATAGCAATTCTGTGAAGTTTCCTATCTTTAAAAAAATCTGAGATTAAATTACATTTTTCACCTTGAAACAGAAATCACTGAGCATGAAAAGAGAATGGGCATATTGTACACTGCCAAAGGAAAATACTTATGAATGTACTTAATCTCTTGTATGTACTCTCTCGTATGTAATCTATTGAATGTATTTAATCTCTTGGCTAAAAGTGTGAAAATGAGACATTTGAAGCCTTTTATCAGCTTTAGATTCCAGTGCCCATTTCCACCTCTGTCTCATATTTTTACTGTCTTTAGAGGCAAATTATTGTTCTTCTTTGTACTGTAGGCAAAATCTACAGTCTAACCTAAGGCCTGACATACTGTCTAAATCCACATTGTGGACAATTTTTTTCAGTAGACCTTTCATTTGCCGACTGAATTTTACCTTGAATTAATATTGCGTACTTGAGACTGGTTTGATCAAAGTGTATAGTAGACAAAAAGTTTTCATTCCATCTACAGTGTGCTACAGCAAAGTACATAAAAGCACAAAGTATGTAAGATATTTACAATATTTACAGCATTTTCACCTATTATTTCTGTAAAGTAATGAGAATTGAGAAAAAAAAGAAAATAATATAGCTGTTTCTCAGCTGCTAAACCCAGTCCATGTAGATTAGTAAAAAAAAAAAAAAATTATGAGAGTTGTTCTGCTAGCTCTGTACCTAGGTAAGTTTTCATTTAAATACCACCATATTTCTGTGTAATTTGTGCTTAATGCTTCTTATAGGCATGATATAATTCTGATTTCAGCAGCAGTCAAAGTGTAATCACTATTTGGTTACAGAAATAACTCATGTTTTATATCTCAGATTTATATGCCAGCCAGGTGCTCTGTTACACTGGACCAGATGCTCCAGAGTAGTATGATTGCAATATACATTGACTGAGGTGTTTATCCAGAGTTGGAGAAAACATTGTAAGTACAGAATCATAAATGCCACAATGCGAATCCAGGTAAAGTCAATAAAAATGTTCTCGTTAGTTTCAGGATGCAAGAAAAATGCAATGGTTGGATCTTAAATGAAATTATGAGCAAAGCTGTATTGAAAGTATTGTTAAAAAAATGGTTTTTAAAATAAAATTGTGTTCTGTAATGCTAGGAGTGCTTTACACTTTATTGTGCTTGTTTTTAATAACAATTCTGAGCAGAAATTTATTGGTGCAAGATTTTCTACAGTTGGTACAGTGCAATACAATTGTTTGGCACATACAATCTATTTAGCAAACTATCATCATAATTAAATGGGCTATTTTACAATGCAGCAGCTTGATTGACATGTA
Source organism: Megaceryle torquata (assembly GCA_024611175.1). Lineage (NCBI taxonomy): Eukaryota > Metazoa > Chordata > Aves > Coraciiformes > Cerylidae > Megaceryle > Megaceryle torquata. Next base: position 29,589 of record JANIJG010009359.1, on the reverse strand, counting down.
TTTTCCCCTGGTATTTTAGGAAATTAAAATATTAGTAACTTTACATGCTTACCAACTGGTTAATATAATTTATATGTGCAGTACAAGGCTAAAAGAAATTACTATGCTAAATTACCTAAAATAAGAACTAAATCAAAATGATGGCACACACTTTGGTGGCTTTCATGTTTTTACTGATGTTTTGATTTGAAATTACATTATATTGTTAAATTTTTTCTCATCTCATAGGAACTCCTATGGGGATCATGAGATGGGTTGAGAACTGGCTAAACAAGGGAGCTCAGAGGGTTGTGATCAGTGGTGCAGAGTCCAGTTGGCAATGTGTAGCGAGCAGTGTTCCCCAGGGTTCAGCAGTGGGTCCAGTCTTATTCAGCATCTTCATCAATGACCTAGATGAAGGGACAGAGAGTACCCTCAGCAAGTTTGCTGATGACACAAAACTGGGAGGAGTGGCTGATACCTGAGATGCTGTGCTGCCATCCAGCAAGATCTGGACAGACTGGAGAGCTGGGAAAAGGTAAACCTAATGAAGTTCAACAAGGATAAAGTGTAGAGTCCTACACCTGAGGAGGAACAACATCATGCACAGTGGTGTGTGCTGTTATTTACACCACGCACACAAGTTAGGGTTTGACCCTGGTCCAGCACTGGTGCAGGCTGCCAGGAGAGGTTGTGGAGTCTCCTTCTCTACAGACTTTCAGAATCCTCCTGGATCTGTTCCTGTGTGGCATGCCCTGGGTGATCCTGCTCTGGCAGTGTAGTTGGACTCGATCTTTCGAGGTCCCTTCCAGACCCTAACATTCTAACATTCTACAATTCTATGAGTCTATGATTCCTAAGAAGATACTTTTTTTTTTTAGCCAAGTTTTGCAAGGCTATCAAGAATTTTTATGATTATGCTGTACATGTCTGTACAGCATAATCAGTGTTTTTGTGTATCTGTATGTGGTTCCTTCCACACTGACTCCAGGCTGAATTTTAATGGATTTGGTAGAGAGATGTGTTTAAAAAATGCTAACTGTTTCCAGGAAAAAGTGGTCTGTTAAAATAGTGAAGGGACTTGCAGTCACAGCTCACAGTGAGAGAAGACTAATAAATGTACATTTAATAGACCACTGCCCAGGAATCTGCAAAAGATAAAATTTGCTGCTCCCGCAACTGTTCTTATTATAACAGTGATAGAAAAAGCCTATAAAAGCTATGCGCCATATTTTCAGAATAAGAGACATCAGAGAGTATGATGAAGCTGCAAGTGGACAATACTAGAGTCAAGTTTCCTCATATGCTGATTAATTTTGTGTGATTCAAGTAATCTACTGGAAAAGAAGGCAAACAATCTTTGCTGGGAAATGTACATATCATGATGATGCTTGTATTACAGTTTTATGTGACTGAATTGTTGTAGTCCAGAAGATACGTAAGCAGGCTGCTTGAACCTTTTGCTCAAGGATCCAAAGTTCATAAGATATATTAGGAATCTTTCCACTGACTTCAGGCTTTGATTCAGGCCTGTTTTATAGTATATATTCTTGCATTAGATGCATATGTGGATTTTCAATAAATAGCAAAAATGAATATTTGATCTGCTGTATTCCAGGAGTTAAAGTGCTTTTATATCATAAAAAGAAACATCAAAAAGATAAACTAGATACACTGAGCAATACGAGCTCGCTAATTTGTTTCCAGAAAATTTATTTTTATAGGTTACTCAGGTTTATTTTAAAGGTTACCAAAATGTAGTTTAAATCTAAGCCAACATCTTGCCTACATTTTGCAGTGACAGTGGTGTTGGTGTTTGGGTAGCCATAGAATCATAAAATTATAGAATGTTTTGGGTTGGAAGGGACCTTTATAAAGGTCATCTAGTATGGACCCATGAGGGACACCACTTGTCACTGAACTTCATCTGGACGTTGAGCCATTGACCACTACCCTCTGCATTTGAACATCCAACCGATTCCTTACCCATGGAACAGTCCACCCATCAAATCCATATCTCTCCAATTTAGAGAGAAGGATGTTGGGGGGACCATGTCAAAGGCCTTACACAAGTCCAGATAGATGACATCCATTACTATTCCCTTCTCTACTGATGTAGTCACTCCATCATAGAAGGCCACTAGGTTGGTCAGGCAGGACTTGCCCTTAGCTGTCTTGTATCACCTTCCTGTCCTCCATATGCCATAGCATAGCTTCTAGGAGGATCTGTTCCATGATCTTCCCAGGCACAGAGGTGATGCTGAGAGGTCAGTAGTTCCTGGGATCTTTCTTTTTACTCTTTTTAAAAATGGGTGTAATGTTTCCCTTTCTCCAGTCACCAGTGACTTCACCTGACTGCTATGACATTTCATATATCATGGAAAGTGTCTTGGCAAATACATCAGCCAATTCCCTCACAACTCTAGGACGCATCTCATCAGGTCCCATAGACTTACTTATGTTCAGTTTCCTCAGGTGGTCATGAGCTTGATCATCTCTTACAGTGGAAGGACTTTGCTCCCCTGGTCCCTGTCTTTTGGTCCATAATAGTGTGGGAATCCATTTAGCCTCCAGGAGAAGATTCTTCACTTAAAGTTTGGGAAAAGCTGTGATGTGTCAGATGGAAAAAACTGACCTTGGGAAGGACTGGGAGGAGGGGGAATCATGGTGCAGGTCTTCCTGTACTGACACAAGAAAGTCATGGCAGAAGTCTCAAGATGGAGGTAACAGCTCAATCCTCTTAAAGCTTTTGAACAGGATGTGAAAATTGCACTGTCCTTGAAGAAACACTTGCCAGGTTAGATTACCATGTCTCTTGTCAGAAGGAGTTTCTGTAAGTGGGCAGGAAACTACCTGCCCTGCCTCAAGGCGAGTCAATTTTAAGGCCACTCTTGCTCTGTGTCAAGTAGCATTCATGTCTTGGATATGATTTTGGAAAAGAGGAATTACTTGTGTGCAGATTGTAACTGAAGGCATGCTAAGTATAGCACATAACAGAAAGGTTTTGTGTAGACCATACAAAGCCATCATGTAATTAATTCTTCTCAGTGAGGCCTCAAACACGACTGTCCCTTAGGAGACAGGTGCTGATGATACAAATGTCCCGGTTGTACCTAATACAGCAAAACACAGTGAATTAAAATATGCTGATATTTATAAACCCAAGCCCATGAGTCCTGAATATGGATGGGGCCAGGACTGAACTACTTGAGGTCTACTAACTTGCTTAGCTCCCCTCATGCTGGCATTCTGGTGTGTGTGTGTTGTGCCATTACTGTACCAACACAGACTTTCCCCCTCTTTGGATATTTCACATGATGTCAATGTAAGGGACTGACTACATCATATATGGCCATGCAGATAAGTTGTATCTCATTTAACTCTCCCTTTTAAGAGGAGATGAGTTATTAATGATTTGTTTTGTCAGGCAATCAGAATCACCTACTTTTCAATTTTATATGTATTCATATAAAATATTATCCCAGTTGAGTAGTAAATTAGAAGATAATTTTCTATATGAGTTGACAGGTACTGTCTAGAAAGAAAGGCTGAGCTGACCAAAAATATATATCACTAAATTTAGCTAAAATGAAAAGAATCTCCCTTTTAACTTATTGGGTCTGTTTTTCAAGCCATGGATGTATTGGTACTACATCTACATAAAAAGCTCTGTACAAAAGAAAGGTCATTTCCAAGTGACTAAACTGCATTTGTGCAGAAACTCTTGTGATTATGCCTGTAAAATTATATAAAAAAATAAATAACCGAAAAGAACTCATCAAAACAGTGTGTGGGACATATTGAAATAGCTTCAAATTCACTACTTTTAGAAAGGTGACATAAGAAGTCTCATTTCCTTTTGTTTGTATTAAGAATCAACTCTAGACTGAGACAGAGTCAAATTTCCCTTGTAATTTAAGAAAAAAACCCATCAAAGTAATTCAATAACTGTATGCTAAAAAATGTATAATCTATGTACATGTTAAGATATATATTTATATACACATATCACAGAATTAAAGAATGGTAGGGGTTGGAAGGGACCTCTGGAGATGATCTAGTCCAACCTTCATACTAAAGCCTACAGCAGATTTCCCAGGACTGTATCCAGGTGGATTTTGAATATTTCCAGAGAAGATGACTCCACAACCTCTCTGGGCAGCCTGTTCCAGTGATCTATCACCCTCATAGTAAAGAATTTTTTCCTCATGTTCAGATGGAACTTCCTGTGTTTCAGTTTGTGCCTGTTGCCCCTTGTTCTGTTGCTGGGCACCATTGAAAAGAGTCTGGCCTCATCCTTTGACAACTGCCCTTTAGATATTGTTAAGCATTGATGAGATTCCCTCTCAGTCTGCACCAGGCTAAACAGCCCCAGGTCTTTCTCCCTTTCCTTCTTAGAGAGATGTTCCAGTCCTCTAATCATCTTTATTGCCCTCCACTGGATGTTCTCCAGTAGTTCCCTGTGTCTCATGAACTAAGAAGCCCAGAACTGGACACAGTACTCCAGATGTGGCCTCACTAGCGTAGAGTAGAAGCGGAAGAGAACCTCCCATATGCATGTATCTATTTAAATCTGCTGTCAGGTCTGTTCTGGTAAACCTTCTAGTGTTCTTTGTTAATACTGCTTTTTCTGAAGACTTGCATGATTCCCTTTTTACCCCATGAATTTATTATATGCTTTCCCATACCTCATGTTCCTGGAGTAAAATTATGTGGAAATGTTTTTTGTTTTTTGTTGTTTTTTTTTTCCCTCAAAGGAATATTGTTTGTCTACCTTTGCTCTTTCTTTCTTTTTACAAACTATCTGGTAGAAAAATTAGTAGAGATTAGGTTTTCTGCCTTCTTTAACTAGACTTTTCCCTACTAATTCTTGTATTTCATCTATCAGCTGAAGTCATGCAAATCTTTAGCCATCTGCACCTGGACATAGGCCAATAAGGGTTACAAAAATTATTCAACACAGAAGCATCAACAGATGGTCATTCTCTGGGAAGTTTGAAACCTATTTCATCTTCTTAGTAAGTGATCAGATAAATGATAAAAAATCACAGAGGAAAATATTAGATTGATGAAATTGTAATAATCTATTTGTATTACTTTTTTTCTTTAAGCTTACTCCTATTCTGCAGCTGTAGTGCCATCTTTTGCTTTTACAGAAGTGTGGTGGCTTGATTGTGTCTGGATGCCCAAATGGAAAACAACTTTTGGTTCAGGATAAAGGCAGGTTAATAAAGCAGAATCAAATGCCACACAAGGAAGCAAAGGAAAACAAATTATTTATTCTCCACTTCTCATCAGCCAACAAAGACCAGTCACTTCCCAAGAAGCAGGGCTTCACTACACACAGTGGTTGCTCCAGAAGACAAACGTTATAACTAGTGTCACTCCCTCCTCCTTTCTCTTAGCTTTTTTTGCTGAATAGATGTCATATAGTCTGTAACATCCCTTTGGTCAAAAGCAACAATTTCTGGACTCCCAGAACAGTTGAGGAAACTGGGCACTGGGAAAGCTGTACTGACAGGGTGTAATAAGAATCTGAAAAATGTTCTGCTTTTGTTGAATCCTTATTTATTGACAGAAAAGGACTCTTTGGAAAAATTCTGAACAGCTGTAAATCTTCTGATGATGTTGTCCTTTAAGATAGTTTTATTTTGAGCTATAAAAATTAAAGCTGAACCTGTGTTGATTTTGGTCTGAAGGCTGCAAACTAAACCAGAGAAAGACTAGGAAATCTCCCCAAAGCATCCATTTATGCCCTGACCTTAAGTATAGATTTCCCCACCAAAATTAGTTTAAGTTTAGTGTTTAATGATATTAGCACTGCATAATGGGAGATACATCTGTTGTATATCAGTAAGTGAGATTGGAGGAAGGAGACCTAGTCTTACTTTATAAAGTATTTGTAGAGTTGCTCATATTCCATTGCTGCAGATACTTTCTTTGGTAACTGCATGACTCACTGTAATTAGTTATTACACTAATGAGATTGCTCACATCAGATTTAAGCAAGTGTGCCATGTTTTCCGGTTTAAAGGCTTAAAGGGGTATCCTGTTTACAGCATCTATGGGATGGCACTGTTAGTTATCAGTTTTGTTCCTTGAAAGAAAGCAGGTTGAGTCAAGTCATGTTCAGGAAGTGTTTTGAGGTATTTTTATGAGACAATATCATCTATTCTACTTCATCCTCACTGTTGTACTGTCTTGCACAGAAAACTTAAGTGAATGCATTTTAGCCATGGCCTTTATTTGTAATGAAAAGTACATGTACATATATTAGAGGCCTCTACTTGGCCCACTGACATCTAGTGGTCATTTGTTTTGATTTTGGACTGTGGAGTTACTATGCTTTATTTATTCTTTTGGCCTCTGGTATTTTTGCTGCTCCAGCTTATTTTTTATTTTTATTATTTTTTATAGTCTCCAGTGGACTGGAATACAAAGTCTGCAAATTCATCAGGTTATAATGGATGGCAAAGAATGATTAATGTCATGTGTTAGTTTTGGAGTGGTTTTGGATGTAGATATACTGCAGACTGTGGTGTTTAGTGGAATTTTAGATTGAACTGCAGCCTGTCTGTGTCCTCCACATATTGTTTGATGGTTGCGACTGATTAATCACTTCTATTGCAGCTGTCACATTAGAGGGATTTGAACAAATGATGGTCTTTTTCCTTATTTTCCCCTTTCTCATAGTGCCACAGAACAAAAACACATTTGAACAAAATGTTCATTCTGTCCCTTATGTGTCTTTGAAAGGTAAGACTGACTGTGTTTGCTATTAGTACATTTCAAGTAGGACAAGACTAATAACTAAGCTTGTTCTGTAGGCTTTACATATTCCATTATGCCCCAAACCTGCAATACTTATTTCCTTTGGGATCCTTACTCAACTTTATGGAGGTATTGATGCAACTGAAGGAGTAATATCAGATTTTTAGGCAGAAGAGGGGTAGAAATGGTGCCTAAGTTTTGGGTGAAACACTGTCTGCAAGCTGAAGCTTTCCATTTTGGTATATCCTAAACCTTCTTTGCTTTTTCTCTTACTGTATGTTAGATGTGTTTGTTGTTCCTTTTTGAGAGTCATTACTGTTACTATTGCTTGCCCAGTAAATGTTTATATGAAGCCACAAGTGAGTGCTTTTCACTACAGTTAGACCAATTTTATTGCTCTTTAGGCAGGCAGGCATCTTCTGTGTGTCTATTCATCACTTATCAGGTCAGAGGAAGAGGCAATGGAAGAATTTTCTGCTTTTGAAGAACGAGAGAAAAATACAGATCAAAATTTCCATATGTTTACTCCTTCTGGTAATTTGTTACTTCTGTATTTAAACACCTTAACACCAATGATCTTTCTGAGATATTCGGTCCTTCAGCTCCTGTTGGCACCTGCAGTTCTGTGGAAATAAATATTTCACAGTAGCCTATTTTTATGTGTTGGATATAGGAACCCAATTTTAGAGACGTTAATAAAACTCAAAAGTCCCTGATATAGATACTGCAGGAGAATTATTATTGTGGGGTAGAGATTAAGGACTGTCAGACTAGATTTTCTGGTAAGAAGAAATAATGTCAAGCCAGACTTCTGTTTGTTTCTCTGTATGTATTTAATATTTCTGGCTCTGATAGTACATTGCTTTGGAATACAACCCAGGCCTTCTTTCATGGTCCATTCTCCCTATTTTCTGTAAGCAGCATAAATGATAAGGCACATATAGAGCTTTTGAAGTCTTCTCTAGTGGCCCCTAGATGTAGATATTTTAAAGCCCTGAAAAAGAATGCATTGTAAAAGAGACCAATGGGAATTTTCACTCCTATAATAAGGAAAGTCTTGTTTTTTTTCTAGGTTTATTGACTTTATATAGATGTATCCAAAACTGCAGGGTGACATACTGCTTAATGTTCATATGGCTGTCAGTGTAAACACATGCAAAAGGAAGAGTGGAATAAATAGTAGTAATTAAAAAACCAAAATCTTTACATCCATTGAATGATTTTATGATTATTATCGCTTTTTCATATATCCAGTTTACACCCTATACAAATTAGCCAAAAAGATGTATTCTGGAGTGAGAATAAGCATAGTTTTGCAGCATAGCCTTGCAGTACCAAATTTTGTCTAATGTATATTTATTGTTAATTTGAAGAAGAAAGCATATTTATTTATTTATTTATTTATTTATTTTAAAATTAGAGATGTTTTTGCAATATCTTCTGGAAAATATTTTTGTCCAAGTAGAAGTTTACCACCAGAGTTTATCACGTTACGTGCCTGGTAAGGTATTTCAAAGTGTCCTTTGAATCTATATGTGTTAGTACTAGCTTGACTAAGCCTTTGTATTTTCATATTGCTCTGAAGATGATCTGCTCATGCATAGGCAATTTGTCTTGAAGCCCAAGACCCTTGTTGTCTCATGAGCGTGGTATAGCAGAACTTGCATAGTGAACAGATTAATCTTCTTTCCTACACTTAGGACATCTCTACATTCCTAGTCTGTTCCTTGAATGATATATTAAATCCTTTTTGATGTAGTCTGTTGTTCCCATAGTCCCATTTTATTTTTGGACCTCAGTGTTGCTAAAGTTTAAGCAGCGTCATCACAAATAACAGTAGCAGCATGTGGTACATATTGTTGTAAATTCAAGTGAAATCACATTGAAAAATATTTTTCTTAGATATTTTAGGTATTTCTATTTTATAAACAAAAGGTGATGGATTATATTACAACTGGTCATGAAATGTCCTCCTTATAGAGTTTGGCTTTGTGATTTTATTTAAATCAATCATTCTGAAAAGAATGAATGGTAGAGGTCATATTTACTGATCTCCAAGAGATTTTTTTAACAGGGAAAAAAAATGTTTTCCATTTTTTTGACTGGGAAACACCTCCGCAGCAATGGTCTCCAACCCTGAATAAATCCCTTTTTTTTTTTTTTTTTTAATTTTTTAAAATTTTCTTGCCTGTTTTATGAAATACCTCCTACACATTAATGATTGCTTATGCTCTTCTCCAACCTGTGCATCATACAGAGGCACAGGCTTTGTCTAGGTTTCAGGTTATAAAGGAAGTATTTCTTAGATGCCAACATCCAAATGTAGGCATGGTTGTCAAGAAATTATCAGTTTGTATAGGGTGCTCAGCTTCTTAGCTGATTATTACTAAGCACACAGACTTGAACATGTTGACTAGAATACATTTGAGTTGATAGGAATATGCAGTCACAAGCAAACTTTTGGAATTAAATTATTTTGACTCTGAACATTCTGTTTGACAATCACTGGAGATCCTTGATTTTCAGAAATTGCATTCTCTGGAAACCATAGAATGTATAGATTTCTAAAAGTGTTTTGAAAGGACATGTGAGACCCCTTATCAATGGCTAAATTATTGGCTCATGGCTTTGGCCAATAATTATTTTAAACTATTGATTATAAATGCAAAACAGTGCTATGATATTTGTGAAGATAGTACTTATTTCCATAAAGACAAATAACATATTTTGAATCTGCTTCTACAAATGAAAGCTAATTCTCCTTCTACCTTCATGCTTTCTCTCTGTATAAGAGTTTGTCATCAAGATAAAAGAAACAAAAGAACATAATTAGTCAAATTCTAAAGTATCAAGATCAGCAAATTATCTCCAAAGAAAGTACCTAAATGGCTTGATTTCTTTTATCAGTTTATTTTGGTTTGCACTGTTGAAAATCTTTCAGAGTTTTATGAAGTCACAGAAATTAGCTGTGTTGAGTAAGAGTCTATGGGTATTTTGTATTCCTTTGTGTGTATATGAAATTGGGAATGAAAAAAAGGTAATCTGTTTATTGTCATAGTTTCATTAAACACTGAGTTTTTAATATGTTAGAAGACTAGAAGGTCAATGTTTAGTTAAGATCCCAAAGATTAGCAGAGAGAAGCCTGAGTTACATTTTTCAGCTTTCTGTACAATATAGTTGGAGTCAATTGCCAGTGGCCTGGCCTCATCCCTTTGAGATTTTTGATCTATTTCCAAACCTACTGCACAGTGTTACAGTCTTTGAACTATACGAGGCTCCAGACAATATTAAGTCCTACTTCTGAGCAGTGAAATTGATATTGTATAAGAACATCTTGTAGCCTCCAGATAAATGATACCTCATAAGTCCTAAAAAGAATGATACATTATGATGACTGACTTAAGGAAAAATACAATAAAGCTTTAAATAAAACAGGAACTGCTGGAAAACATCTAAGTGTGTACATTCTAAAGCCCATTATACCTTACAGAAATTACACCATACATTGGAATTACTCTCTGTAAACTCAGGACTCTTGTTTATCCTTTAAATGCAACTAGTGTGACCAAAGAAGGATTAAACATGTCTTTACTTGTGTTACTGTTTCAATTTTTTTGGACTGAATTATTCTTTGGCAACACTGAGATTTATTAGGACTCTTTGGTCTCATTTATTTGATGACTTGCTTAGTAAATACCTTTATTACTTTCTTTGTGAACTTCTTAATTAATTGTCAACAACAAAACTCTAGAAGATATCTGAAGGCAAGAACTTTTTTTCATCAGTTTTGGAGAAAATAAATCTGTACCTTTGTTTATGATTCATGTTTGTTTTCCCTTGATCAGCACTAAAACCCCTGCAATTTCAGAAAGAAAAAATAAGAAAAGTTTAGGCTTCATGTTGTTATTCAATACCAAAATTACCAGGGTTTAAATTAATGCATGAGGTTCTTTAGGCTGGAACTGGTTGGGAAATTCCAGTGAAATATTTTTCATTGGAAAATGCCATTTTGGAAATTTCTTGTTAATACACCAAAGCTTTTCATGGTGCTATATATTTGTAGATGAAGCCATATGCTTCTTACCTAACCTGGGTCTAATTAAGTCTATAATGAAGTTGTCAAATGTCATTGGTGAAGTCATCCTTTGCCATTGTCTAATGTTAAGGGAGGCAATGCTCTGGCAGTGACTCAGCTGTAAATTGTGTGGATGTGTTTGAATATGTTGGGCTATTTCATTTTGTTGATGTCAAGGAGAAGAGTTTGGATGTATGGTAGGGGATGTAGCTCCCACCTGTTTGCTCAAGTGCCCAAGGAGGCATGCCTCCAGCATAGAGGCAAGGGACGCAGCACGTTAAGAGCATTAGCAAATATTGCTGCAGGTGAAAAAGTCCTTCTCTCCCTTCAGCTTTTTGGAATCAATCTACCTAAGATGGAGATAACTTATACAATTTTATTAGGATTGCCATCCTTTGTCCTGTGCTTACTTATTTTGGGGTTTGGGTTTTGTCTTCCTATCACTTTTTTCTCCTGTTAAGGCTTTTTTTTTTTTTTTTTCCTTTTTTTCAGAATTGCATAAGAATACATTGAAGATATTTGATCCTAGAATCTTAACATCTCTGTAATAAAACTGACACAAGGGATGTAGTGCAGTACTTCAGTATTTACATAATGGCTTAGTTCTTTAAATGTTTGGTGGTTTGGGTTTTTTGTTTTTTTTTTTTCTGAATTTCTTAATAAGTACAACTTCAAGACCTAACCACAATACCTTTCCTCTGAGATGAGGTAGCACTTTACTATTGAGTTGGCTTTGCACACCCTGCAAGGTCTGTCCTCTTCAGTAAGACAGCTGGTAAACATCTCTTCATGAATAAGGCCAGCTGTGTCATGAAATTCTGTCTTCTACTGCATTTCTTGTGCAGTACTCTTTTTTGTTAAAATCCCCACCTAAATTTTCTTCACCTTCAATTCACATTTTGTAATTGGAAACAAATTTTAAAAGTCTGTATTGTAAGTAATTGGTCAAAACTGACATTCTGGGAAAAAGTGAGATCTGCTTCCCCTTCCTCATTTTCACCTGCCTGTTGTCTCTAAAATAATAAATGAACCAGAAGAGTGGTGCAACACATGGTTAGTAACATAACTGCGTAAAAAGTGAAAGTGCTAATACTGTGAACTGGCTTTGGATGGGAACCAGGAGACAAGCACTGCTGAACTGTCTCTTGTTTCTGAAGCACAGCTACCCCTACATTCTTGGTAACTCATTTGTCTGCCCTCCCCTTGGTTATAAGCCATTTTCTAGTGTTGCTAGGAGGGCTTGTGCCTTTAATATTTGGAAAGGATCAGAGATCAGAACTGCACAATTCTTATTTGTCATTGCAATAAATTATTATCTGAAACAGTGACCATGGAATTTGGTTTTACACTGTCACCTTGTATTTAAAATGTAAAAAAACCCCAGCATAATAAGAAGTCCCTGGAATCTTGCCCATAAAGTACATGCTGCCTGTTTTGTAGTATATGAGAAACACAGATCTGAAGAGCCCTCTGACAAGTGGATACATTTCGGCTTCACTATGGAGTTGAACTATTGACTGTCTTCTTACTGAAGTCAGGGATTGATGAGTGAGATATTAGTAGGATACCTACTTATTCCCCGAAAAAAGTAGCTGGTATTGAAAAAAGTGCAGTAGGGTGACATGGAGAGATGAGGTAAAAGAAATATAAAAGAACATGCAAGACAGAAAGTGCATTTTTACATCATAAAGTGAAGATGTGCATCAAAGTCGTATCATATAAATAATATATTTATTTATTATTTAGATCTCTGTAAACTGGGTAATGGCAAGTGCATGTTTATTGCTGTCTGGATATCAGTAGTATTCTGTTTTCAAAGCCAAGTCCAAATATGTCTCTTTTTTTTACTGCTCTCTTGTTCCCACTGTTATGTGGCACAAAGTATATATATTTTTTAAATTATGTAGGGCACACGTGGGACAATATAAAGGAGTCTAAAAGGAAGCAAGTCATTTTACATGACCTTTGATGATATAAATTTGGTAGGGGCTACAGGTAGTGGGTCTATTTACTCCAGGGATTAGTTACTCTCATTATGCAAACAGTGCAATGCTGAGAAGCTGAGTCATTGAGGAAATGGGAAGGTTTTGAAAACTGATCCCTCACCATTGACGTACATGTGAAAATATAAACGTTTTTGTTTTACGGGAATAGAACATCTTAATGAATGGAGTCGGAAGGAAATCCAACACAATCAGTAGTACATGTCACATTCATTTTTGTCGTGGCTGTCCAAGTAACTCAACACGTACCAGTTACGTTAATTATAAATCAAGTGCACTATTCAGACCATAATCTGTTACCTATTAAAAATGGTACGTTCTAAGATGCACCCCTCCCTCTTTCTCTCTTATTCAAGGAGGAAAATTAGGTCACTGGGTAGCAAAGACCAAAACCACAGCTTCTTATATGCCTGCCTATGAAAAATGCAGTCTTCAATGACACTGCACTTCTACCAGCAGAGGGTTTTGCATTTGCTAGCAGGCTGAAGGCATAAACAGACTTTTCTGGGAGGAAATAGTAATATGCACAGCAGTTAGTAAACAGTGTTCTGAATGGAATAGCCAACATGATTTTAAAATACGAATATCAGTCATTACAAATACTAATTCCACTTTCTGTATATACACTCTGAAGAACTTTGCAGAAAAAAAGGGGAAATAAAATGACAAAAGACTCTTAACAAAGACACTGTGAGGATTTGAGAGCTTCAGATTTTGGCCACAGTTCAATGGAGCATCACATTCTTTTGCCCACTCCTGGTTTGTGTGCTGAATTGTCACTGAATGAAAGATAGAAATAAAAAAAGTTTAGACTGGCAAAAGCCTGCCATCAATATGCATGTTAAAGTAAAATATGCTTTACAAGAACAGTTAAGGAAAGAATGAAAAAGGAATCAGATACTGTGGATTGATTTGTTTAATGACTTTAAACAATGAGCCTCCTTTACATCTTTCTGTTTTCCAAGGGCTTCATTAGAAAAATATTGAAAAAATTGAAGGTCTTTCAGGGATTATATTTTTTCTTCATATATTGTTGGGAAGGTTGATCAAAATGTCTCAGTGGCTCAATAGAATGAGACAAAGCTTGGACTGCTGAAACTACTTTCCAGAAGAAAATGTAGGTTTTTTATCTTCAGTGTTTTGTACTCTTCCTGTTTAGTGAAAAATAAAAGTTAAAAAAAAAAAAAAAAAAAGAGGATTTTTGCTTCCTTTTCTTTTTTGTAGAAAAACATTTTTTTGTTATCTCTACCTCTATTCTGTACTGTTCAGCATCAAACTGTAGATGATTCTGGATTAAATCTTATTAAAATATCTATCTATTCCTCATGCTTTTATACAAACTTGTGCAAAGGAAAAATTTTTCTACTTTAACTGCTCCAAAATATGATTCAGCTACTATGCAAAAAGAGTAGGGAAACATTCCCAGTTTTCTTTGAGGACCTTGATGTGGAATACACATGGCTGATGGAAAACTGAGGCTGTGATTGTGGCTTCATGGTGCTAGCATTTTTCATGTGGATTGTGAATCTTCTGTCATGCTACAGACAGGCTTCAGCCTTTAAATCAGTGAGAAGGGTAGTGCCAGGCCACCCCTCCTTCCTTGCACAGAAATGATCCTGGCCCTGTGGCTCCTGGAAATGATCTGGGACAGCAGGCAGACCTACTTGCCAAATTTCTGTATCCACAGATAACAAGGCTTGAAAGAAAGGACGACCTCCCAAAGATGGAAGAGGGTCTTTGCCCAAGAGATTTAGGCGCTGACTGATAGGGTTTTAAACTAGTTGTGAAGGGGGAGGGGGATAACAATATCAGGCTTGTCTGTGACAAGCTGTGTGATGACACACCAGGGTTAGAGGGGCAGGGTGCTACCAAAGGTCTTCAACCAGTTACTTTGTTGAACTGGGGGTGCAGCATCTTATTACAAAGATGAACCCAAGGCCCCTGAAGTAGCAGGAGACTGAGGAAACATCCATAGAACACCTCAAGAGATTTAAGGGGTCTTCCACAAAGAAGGTGATGCAGCTGACAGCCCAGCTGAAATGCCTCTACACAAATGCAGGCAGCATGGGCAACAAACAGGAGGAGTTAGAAATCTGCATGTGGTCAAGGTGTTACGACTTGGTAGCAATAACAGAGACATGGTGGGACAGCTGACATAACTTGAATGTGGTCATGGATGGCTATGTCCTTTTTAGGAAAGACAGGACAAGGTGGGGTAGTGGAGTCGCTCTTTATGTGAGAGAGCAACTGGAGTGTATTGAATTTTGTCCAGGGACAGATGAGGAACAAGTTGAGAGTTTGTGGGTAAGAATGAAGGGGCAGGTGATTCTGCTCTGGCAGGGAAGTTGCACTAGATGATATTTTGAGGTCCCTTCCAACCCTAATATTCTGTGATTCTGTGATTCTCTGACCTCTCACAAGCAGATCAGAATTAAATTAAAGCTATTTAACTACTGTGGAACACAGGTAGTGATACTGATACCCATATGTTAAAACTGAAATGGTTTATAGACTTTTTAGTGTGTTCCCATTGACATTTTTAGGTGGAAGATCAGGCCTGAAACAGCAATCTTTCACACTGATATTCAGAAAGGACTTCCCAGAGCAGCCCAGACCACTGTTGCCTTTAGTGACAAGAGTTTAGGAAAAGCTGAACTCTTTACTGTTCTCTGAGATCCTCATCCAAAGTTTATCTCCAGGGAACACCATTAAAAAAAGAATCAGTTTCACCTTTTCCTCACTTTCCTTTTGGGTCTTGGCCTACATGTTGTTCAGGTCCTTTTCAGTACAGGAACACAATTGTTTTACAGATTGTGTGTGCAGAAGCAGCCTATGGTAAAGTTGACTTAATCTGTTGGCCCATTTGTAAATTAGCCCTGAGGGATGGATTTGCAAAGCAAATATGGAGACAGTTTATTACAGGCTTTTACAGTTTTTAAAGTTGTAAAGATAATTGAGAAAGGATTCAAGAACGGAGTGGTGTAACAGGAGAGAGAGGTTGTGTTCTTCCGAACATGAGAGCAGCAACAGCTTGTACTTTCTATGGAGTGTCTGGATAAGCAGAGCTTGCTCTTCACACCTTGTAGCAATACTTTTACAGAAGATACTGTATTTTTTTTTTTTTAATAAAGATATTTCTTAATAACAGGAATCAGGGACAAGAAAGACCTCAGAAAAAGCATAAAACTTTTAAAGAAGGTTAACTGCCATGTCTTGCACTACACAAATGGACAGACTACATATTTATATATTTATTGCTTGTCTTTTATTGATGTGATTCTAAATAAGACTGGAGAAGTGCTGAATGATGGACACTAACTGGCCACAGGCTGAGAAGGATCAGAAATTTTCTCAGAAACAATCTGTAGCTGGATGAGAGCATTTCTGACAAAACAAAACAAAACAAATCAAATTATCTTGGCCTTGAAGTGGCTACATCTCCCTGTAGGACTTTTACATTGTATAATGGTTCCATAATGTGTAAGGGATGCAGGTAAATCTGGTGGCTATTATGCTAATAGGACAATATATTTCTTCCAAACAGTGAAATACCCAGATGCTGTCTCTAACCTGAACATAAAAGCCTCTTGTTCCATTTGCAGTATCTACCGAAGTGAGGGTAAAATATTTATCTATAAGATAAATTCCCCTTAAAAAATTTGTTCTCTCTTGAGATAGCTAGGTTAATGTTATTTCACGAATCCACTCCAGTATTATCTCATAAAAGATTTCTGTCTTACTGCACTATTTAAAAACACATTATGTTTTGCTGGGAGGAAGGACTTGTTACCTGCTCTACCAGCCAAGATTCTTGAGCACTCAGCAGGATGGTAATACTCCAGTTGGTTTTGCAAGCCATGTACAGACTGGACATACAGCAACTTTCTGCTGTGTGGTGGTGATGCCATGAGCTGCACCACTCCCCAGGAAGGATGAACTTGGGCTGCTGGGATCCTGTGTTTCCTGGGAGGTGTCGCTGCTAGTTCAGTGCTGGTACCAAGCAGAAGTGGTGCTCACAGCTGGTGCAGCTGAAGCTGCAGGAAACCCTATCTTGTGGGTACAGAAAGGAACTGATCCTTTCATTTGTTTTGGCCTCCTGGAATGAAAAAAGAGCTAATTAATTGTAGTTTAAAAGTGCTGAGCTCTCTTGAGACTTAGAGAATTTGCTTTTTCATCTGAATACTTTCCCATTTAAAGCCTCTTTTTCCTGATAGCATACACATTTTTCAACAACTAATATTTTCCTTTGCATGGCTATATATACTCTCTCTCTCCATGTGCTAAAGAAACACGTGCCCGAATAAAACCACACATACCATTTAAGTCAAAATACTCTCCTGTGTACATCTGTTTCTCATTAGATTTTCCCTCTGGTATATACATAAACTTTGCTTTAAGAAGTGTCATTACATTAGTTTGTATTACAGTATTATTTTTCACTCGGCTGTGTACCAATATAGTGGCCAAACACTTCCCTTATTATTTCATGTGTTTATTTTGAGGACAGATTTTGACCATTACATATGTTTACAGCAGGTATACATGTGTATATTCACACATAAAAGAAAGTAGCATTTTTAACCCATGTTCTATGCAAATATTGGGAATAAATATTGTAAACATAATGGATATGTGATGTGGTTTGTACCTGTATTTTCTTAGCATGAAAACTTTCTCTGTGTGTACAAATATAAGAGGGAAACAAGGACAGTGCCTTCAAGCTGATGGGACCTCTGTGTCTGCCTGAGTTCTACATCTGCCCCCAGAGTCCTCTTCATTAAAATTTATTTAAACATTGCTATTCTTCTAAACACTTGCACAACTGTGGCCACAAAAGAAACTAGAAGAGAAGAATTTCCTTACCATTGCCAGGATAATAATATACTGAAATCCCAAATGACTTACCTAGAATGGGGAAAAAAAATTCCTGTATAATAGCAATGAGTTTAGAAAGACATCCAAGGGACCAGCTGGACTAAGAAAATCAATTTAATATTTGAAGTAATAACTCTAAATATCAAAATAGTGTTAACCTTACCAATTCCAGAATATTGCTTGGAGTCTGCAGACCTTCAAAATATATTGCATTTTACATTTATATGTGTACATTTTAACATAGAGATGTTCATATCCAATTTACTTACATTTCTACAAAATCTTGCTGATGGTCTTTTGATTATTTCTTTGTACATATTGACCACTTATACTTCTTCAACTCAGTCTCTTAACCTGCATGTTCTGATTTACATCACAATGATATAACATATAATCCTAGATTGCACAAATCCCCATGATAAATTTGACAGAAATATGCTATTCACTCAATTCACTCACTATTTATTCACTCAAATATACAGGTCAGCAATATGTTAACATGATGCTTGTGTTATGCATTTGTTTCCTGTGAACTTTTCATGACTGGTAGTCCCTGAAATATGCTCCAAATGTCTATGTGTTGATTGCCATACTGGGGGAAGAATAGCACTGGGTAGTGCAATGTGTTGCCTCCCCATCTTTTAGCCCTATGGAGCTCTGGCAGCTCAGCAGCTCCATCTTGAGCTACACCATAGCCAGGAGAGGAGCCATCCTGGAGTTACTGCTTTGAACTTTGCATGAATCTTGGCAAGGCCTCCATTGCCTGTCCTTGATTCCAAGAAGGCTTTCACCACAGGATGACTCAAGCTTTCACAGTCTCTGGGAAGCTGCCCAGAGAAGAGAGGGAGAACAAGGAAGCTGATTCCCATTTACTGCATCCCTGTCCCATCTCAGATGAGAACAGCAATGATAGGCACACATATGGGTTAAGGACAGTTAGAACACAGCATGCTCTTTTCCCACCATTGCCATGCCTTAGAAGTCAAGAGACAGGAAAAGAAGTTACAGGATGTAATTATGCTTGCCCTCCAATCTCCTGGGATGTGGAGAGGGAAATCATGCTGAGTAATACAAAAAGGATGGAAGAAGGCAAAAATGTGCCCCAAGCATGATTATTCAAAGTTACAGTGTCAGAATGCACAATGGTGTTGTGTGATTGAATTCACTGATTATTGGATCATCTCCATAATTCATTTTAGCATTGTTGCTTGTAAATAAAATGGGGGGAAAAAAAAAAAAGATATATTTTGGTTTTTTTTTTTTTTTTTTTAGGTAATTCTTTAGGATTCTTTACAAACATTAAGAATTTTATTTTTGTGTGTGTTTGGATCTATATTTTCATGGAATCAAAATGAACATGTTCTTATAAATGGTAGTGCAAATTCTGAATATAGTCTATTACAAGAGTTCCCTGCTAAACAGGAAATAATTTGAATACAAGTAATTTCAGGTCAGTTTGTGGTCTGCTTTCAAAAAGGGATTCTATAATGAAATTATTTATTATGATCATTTTGCTTAAATCTACTGAATGTACACATCAATTTAATGTGTTATTTGAGGATTTCCCTCAGGATCATTAACTGGTTAATAAAGAACATATTCTTGCCAACACAACTAACATTTAAAAATAATATTTAATGTTCATTATGTATTTCTGCGAAATCCCAAATATTTACTTTAAAAAAATATATAGTAAACTAGGAATGCATTTGCCAGTGATTTCAAGGTGATTTATAATCTCTGTCTTCAGCAGAAAAATGTTGGTTGTGAAATTTAGCATATAAAAATAAAAAAGAGATTTTTTTTTTTCAGTCACTGGAGAGGCAATCCTTAAATCAAATGTTTTTATAGCCACTGGGCAGAACAAATTGTTTAAGTTCCAAATGAAATTTCAACCTTTAGTTATATAATTTGCCATGGTCTACATTTTCAAATGGAACACATGAAGCTGCAGGAAAATTTCAATCTAATTCTTAAACTGTTTTACATAATTTTAATATTTCAGTAGGTGGTACCATAAAATCACGTACAATTTTGCTATGGCAAAATTCAGTATAGTAAAAATTGTTGGCTTCTAATCTCAGTAATGGCAGCATTCAATCCAAATTTATTGTGCTTTGCAGTATAAAAGCTCATGAAAAAGCAAGCCCACAGTAAAAAAAACCCCAGAGTTGTGAGTGGACTCGTGATATGCAGAAACTGCAAGATCTTATAGGGAATTAGTCATTAGCCTGTAGCCTAATGTAGCTTTACATAGATGTTTAAGTTTTTGCTGATTATGCATACAAATGCTCATTTGTATTGCTGAGTAAAGACATGGGATGTTAGCAGATTCAGCATTTGCTTAAAATGTGCTAACTCAGAAGTTTAAAAGGTTTTGAACGAAGAGCATTCCTTGCTATAAAAAATATACAAGATGACCACACAGCTTTATTATATATGGAAATAAAAGAAAATTGTAGTATGGCACTGTTAAAGCACCGATGAAACTATGCTTAAAAGGAAGCAAAGCTCATGAGGAGAAATGTCTAAACTTAATGTGCTCAGGAACTGCAGAGAAAGCAAGACGAATGAAGTATATGGATTTTCTTAGACATGTAGCTGTCAAATGCTCTTGAGTTGGCTTTATTGTCAAAATTTGACTGGTACTGGATATCTTTGAAAATACTAATTCAGATGCAAAATATATGCTATGTCTATACTTTCTTTATTCCTGGATCCTATTCCCCTTCATCCTACTAAAGCCAACTGTCTACTTATGTACCTATGTTAATAGATAGATAGATAGATGTGTATGTACCTATATATGTACATATGCATACACACACAGGTATTTGTTGGGCTGCAAAGCATACCTCTCATACTTGTGGAAGCTACTTCAGCCTCATATTGAAAGTGCAGATAGCAGTGCCTGCATGCTGGAGGGGAAGGGCAAGAGTAAATGTCTGGAAGGGGTTTGTTAACATAGACAATTTTAGGGTCAGCTGCCCAATAAACACCACTTCTTAGGATTTGTGAGTGTGATCCAAACCAGCATTGGCAGAGAGTAGAAAATGAAGATGTTTAGGGATTTCTACTTTAAAGTTGGGCCTTACAAGCTGACCTTCATGAGCTTGTGAAGCAAATCTGTGGCTTTTGCTTGGACTTTCTTTAATTCAGTGAGTTGCAGGGTCCTGTGAAGGTCCCACTAGGTCAGCCCCCTGAATAGACAGGTGGAGAGTATGCTATTATCTAGGCCACTTCCCAGCTTCTGGGTCACAAAACCAGGTCCTCCTGTAGATTGTTTTTCAGCCTCCTCATAAGTTGAATCTGCTGACAAAAACCTGAAGTCCATTTTCCCACACATATTTTAGGACCTCTGGACATGATGTACCCTCAGCATGGCCTAGAAACAGAACTTCTGTGTATTCCTGTGTATATTTGGGGGAGGGTGTGTGTGTGTGGAAGAGTGTATATGGACTCTGGCAAATAAATGTAGAGGTTGTGCAAGGCCAAGTACCCAGCTGCTGGCTGCCAGGAAAAAGGACGTGGCAGATCAGAGCCTTCTTGAGCTTGTAACACTCCCCAGCAGCAACTCGTCAGAGGGCTCATTCTCCATTCCCTGCATTTCCCAGAGAGTGTTTAGGTACTGTATGTAGTCACAAGCAGTGGAGACAAGTTCCATATTAGAGACACGACTGTTCTGCCCAGAAACTGAGTACACAGTGGCCTGGGATATTGCAACACAGGCAAAACATGCTTTTTCAATTTACTGACATTCAGTTTAGAAGAGCTTGTTCAGCCTTGAGAAGAGAAGGCTCTGGGAGGACCTTACTGCAACCTTTCAGTACTTAAAAGGGGCTTATAAGAAAGATGGATACAGTCTTTTTAGTGGGGGCTGTTGCAACAGGACAAGGGGTAATGGTTTTAAACTAAAGGAGGGTAGATTTAGACTGGATAAAATGAGGACATTTTTTACAGTGAGGGTAGTCAAAGACTAGAATAGGTTACCCAGAGAGGTGGTGGATGCTCCATCCCTAGAAACATTCCAGGACAGGTTGGATGAGGTTCTGAGCAACTTGATCTGGTTAAATACTCTAGGAGGACTGGACTAGATGATCTTTAAATCTGCCTTCCAGCACAAACCATTCTATGATTCAAACTCAGTACAAAGGAGCTGTGCCTCAAACAGGTTATTTCTGAAACAGGAGTAATAGAGAAGCTTCTTCCTTTCTGCTGCCATTCTTCTGGTTTCTTTTACAGGTAATCATCTCAGTGCACATTGCAGCACCATTCAGGGGTGAAGTGCCCAGCTAAAAGATGAAAGTTTGAAAGTTAGAGCTGTCTAAGTGAGGCTGCATGACACAAGGAACAAGGCTTATGCAGTTTTGTCTACAGTAGTTTTTAATCAATGGTGGTGATGCCTGTCTGTAGGTAGATTGTGAGTGCTAACTTAAGAGAATCAAGGTTCTGAAGGTATCAACTTTATAACCCTGTGTTACTGGCCTACGTTAGTGAAATGTCCCTGCTAGACCATCAGGCCAATACTACTGTAGTGTGGTTGCTCTTCTAGTTACTGAGCTGCTGGAACAGGCAGCAGACTGTATGGTTGTCCCTTCTGGATGGAGAAGCTTTACCCTGAAAAGCCCTTAGTGCTGTCCATAGCCACAGATGGGACAGACAACAAATCTGGTATTAGGCCAGGTTTCTCTTCTAACTCTGTTGGCACCAGATCAACTGGTTCTGTGTCTGCTCATGCTCCTGACAGGGGAACGACATGCTCGAGGCAGGGGGCTGGCCAGGCTGCTACAAAAGCACCATACAGGGCTGGTCAACCAGGCAGGTTTGGGGGTTTATTTTGGGTTTTTTTGTGGGTTTTTTGTGGGTTTTTTTTTTTTTTTTCAGGTTTGTTTTTTTTTTTTTTTTCCCTTGAGGGTTGCTGAGAAAGAAATTTGTTTAAGGCAAAGACATATGTGTTGGTCATCCTGAGAGAGAGTGAACATCTTACTCATAAAATACAGCATGCTCTAGACAGAGGAAAACAGAATAATACATTGATGGGCAGGAGAGGGAAAATATCAGAGCCTTAATATAAGCATTTTAGATAATTTTTCGTACTCTCACATAAAGATTCTTCCAAATTTTTCACAGCATTATCAGAGCAATTTTCTTTATATAGTCTGGAACAAATTTGCTTCAACACAGCAGAGACTGAACTGGTTTATTGATATTACTCAGGTCTGGAACAAACAACCCTTAAAAAGTCTAACACATGTAAGTTTTCTTTTTACTTTTACAGATCTGCAGTTTCTTTCCTCCTTGGAATTTTGGTTTCTTTTGTTTTTTATTTTTTTGGTTTTTTCCTTCTTTTTAAGAAATATGGCTTCTAGTCAGTTTGGGGTTTTGTTTGCTTGCCTTTCTGTTGTTCTTGTTCTTATTCCTTTCACATCAGAACAAAACCCATAACTTCTGTGGGAATTGATTAGTGGAGCTGATGGCCTTGGTTGGCAACAGCGACAGAGGAAAACATCTACTGGTATCCAGCAAAGCATTTAGGAGAGGTTGAAGAGCAGAGGGAGAACAGAAACTTTTCCAGGTAGTTGCCTTAGTGCCTACTGTGCTTTCATTTTTATTATTACTGTGTATATGAGTTAGCTCACTTGTAATATTAATGTAAATGTTGTATTTTAGGGTATGATCATTGATTTCAGAATAGGTTCATCAGCTTTCCCTTAGTTGAAAATCAATAGAAGCAATTATTCTCTAGTGAGATAACTCAAGATGGTATTCAGAGAATGATCTTGATCCAGTGTAAATATCGAAGATGTTGAGAATGAAATTTGTTTTTGTTTCCCTTCAATAGATGTTTTCTCAAAAACCATGGGATTTTTAAATTGATAAAAATAGTTACTTATTTTAAAAAAACTTTCAGA
>JANIJG010009357.1:6370-60689 GCA_024611175.1 Megaceryle torquata | reverse complement strand
ATATTTTTTTGGGGGGGGGGACGGGGGCGGGGTGGGCTTTGGAGAGGAATCTTTCTGCCATTTCAACTTTCTACTCAATTTTTAATTTGTGGTGAATTCATTTTGCAGTCTTACTATGTTGGGATGTTAAATTTCCTTCTACAGTCTACAGAAAGAGACTCTGAAATGCTCTTTAAGTAGATGATTCAGAGTAAGAGCCATTTCATTCCACCTGACCCAAATCTGGTGTTTATAACTGTGTACACTGAGTACACGTCAGAGTTTTCTTCTGTGCTCATAACAAACTCATGAAATATGTGGGCAAGTTTTTTTTTTTATTGTTCTCAGCGAATGATTTTTTTTTTTTTTTTTCTCAGTCACGATGGAAAGGAGATGAGAAGCAATTTTGGAGCTGACAGCTTTTTTCAAGGCTGATCTGGAATACTAATTTAAAACTCTTAAAGTCACATTAAATGTCTGATCAAAGTGTTTTGGGTTCCATTATTGTGGATTTCTGAAATAGAAGCAGATGGTATTTTACTGTGTGAAACCACTGAGATTTCATTCCTTTCTGTTTTATCTAGGGGGAATACTATTCCTATGAATTCTTATGTAATTCCAATAAGAAAAAAAAAAAAAGAAAAAAAAGGAAAAAAAATAGCTTGATTCACAGAAATCTTCACAATGAGGTAACTTGTCCATCTCTGTACCACTCTTTAATGCACCATCCAAAACAGAACTTGGAAGCCCCTGATTTGACATGGTTAAAACATTAGCATGTAAACAGGCTTCATGTGATTTATATCTTTTGGTTCATCAATATTCCCCTTACAATAGAATTTGAACAGGAAATCATAATTGCCCTTAAGATTCACTATAGACAGGGCTTAACTAGGAAGCAAATCCCAGTTTGCAGGGTCACACTGAAGTCCTTTCTCTTAGAACTTCAGTAATAATCAGAAATTACCTATAAGATCAATTGTCCCATTAAAATAGTTGTGAGGCTCCCCCCCAGTCTACAGCTCTGCCCATGTAATCAGCTGGCTGAAAAGGGGCCTAAGGTTAATATTTCTTTGTTTTTCTCCTGAAAAACACTGTCTTTTATCAAACATACACAAGTGGGACGTTGCTCTGTCCTCATCAGCTTTGCTTCTGCTTTATTTATTCTTTGCCCCAGAATTACAACTCAGTAACTCTCGAAGTCTAAGGTTCTGTAAGAGGCAGGTTCTCCTCTGCTTTGTTCTATGAAGAAATGTTATTATGCTCCAGCATTACAATGAAGACTAAGAGAGCAGCAGTTTATGCTATTTTCTGCCCAAAGCCTCTCTGAGGCAATCCAGGGCAGTTCTGCATTACAGCATAATCTGAGAGGTGATTCTCCTAATGATGTGATTAAAGTCAGAAATTCTTTGGGTGGCAAAATTGGTTTCTTGGGGAATGATTTCATGAATTAAACAGGCAGGACTGGTTCTGTAAGCTGGGATTTGTCCCTTCTGGTCTAAATAAAAATGAAAACTGAATATATACTTTTTTCTTTGCTGTATGGAATAAGAAGTACTTCAGGAGTGTCAGACTATTATTGTGACTGATGTAAAGTGAATCCCAGCTCTCGGTGCTGTGCATTTCTATGAATTTTGCATAGAGGTTAAGAAAGATAATGATCTCCCTAAAAGCAGCTCACAGCATTGCTGCACAAGGCCGGGAGTTTCAGTGCCTGGATTGTGGATGAGGTACCCACTGCCCTGGAGATTGCTTCCAGACCTGCATTTCTGAGATTAGCAAGGGCTCTGCTTTCAGTTATCTTGCATAATTGTATCATGTCAAAGGGGTATGTTAGTTTAATATAAATTGTATGTGATAGCTTTGCATTTCTGATCAAAAAAATGGACCCTTTTTTCCTGGCCAAAAATCAAAGCACTCTTAAAACTTGTAAGGCATTTAGAATTCATCTTTACTGTGGGGAAAGCTGCAGGTTTTTACAGTTTTGGAGAATGAGGAATTCCACCCAGAGCTGGTCCTGGAGCAGTTTAACTTATCCAACATTACTCTGCTGTGACTTGTGGACTGTCACCTAGAGAAATAACTTCACGTTTGGACACAGTCTTGGTGAAAACAACAGTCTTAATATGGGGTAAATAATTTAAATACCTTGTACGAGCTTTGTAGTGTCACATTTAATCCTCACTGTAACAAGTGGAAATATTCTTAGCAATGCCATAGAATCATAGAACACCAGGTTGGAAGGGACTTCAAGAATCATGTCAGTGACTCTCTGAAAACAGCACTAGTTTGGATGCCTTATAGCAAGTGCTTATCTACAGCACAGACACCTGCATTTCAACGAGCTGCCCAGACCATTCTAGCCAGTGGACAGAAATAGGTATCTCTTGGATGGCATTCATCCTATTTTAGTGCAGATGTCTGAAATAAGCCATATGAATCCAAATACACAGCAGATGGCTATGAAATGTTTGATAATCTGGCTGCTCCACCTTAAAAACCAGAGAGAGCTTTAATTCATTTTTATCAAATCAGTGTAACAGGACATAACCCTTCAATAACTCAATACATAATCATCCCACAATCTTTTTATTTTTCAGTCAAAACTGTGTTTGATACAAACCACTCATATTCGTAGCTCACTTACTAAATATGTGTTATAAACTCAATTCTACAATTGCAAGGAGACCCCACAATCCCTCCCCTCACAGCCTTGTTGAATATTACAGCAGCTTTGGTTAACACTTGTCTGTGAGAGTCCATTCTCCATAAACTCACTTGCCAGCTTTGCAGAAGTTCCACAGTTGCCAGCTTTGGGAGCTCCTGACTCCGCTTTGGGGTGTTTGGCACATCAGGCTGACTTTAATATTGCTCTTCCTTGGGTGACACTCTGCCAAGGACTTTTCAAATCTCTGAAATGATTAAGGAAGCTTTAAGTTAAGAGTAAAATGAGCATCACTTAATAAAATGCAAAATAAGAAATCAGGTATTACATTTAGAGTGACATATCAAAAGATATTTATATAAATGATACATCATTTATATATATACATATATAACTATACCTTATAGTTTCTTCTATGCTGGCAGAAGGATGCCTGAAACCTAGGTGGTGAATGTATTACAGTTGGGGAAGGTCCTGATCAGCTGGCCTGATGCAGGCTTACAGTCCATTTGCACAAGAAGCCAAGTGTGTTTGGTAGCAAAAATCATAGAATCATAGAATTATTTTGGTTGGAAGAGGATTTCAGGATCATCAAGTCCAACCATTAACCCATCACTGCCAGGTCACCACTAAACCATGTCCCTCAGCACCACTTCTACATGATTTTTAAATCCCTCTAGGGACAGTGACTCAGCCACTTCCCTGGGCAGCCTGTTCCAGGGCTTGACAACCCTTTTGATGAAGAAATTTTTCCTAATATACAGAATAAATCTTCCCTGCTGCAACTTGAGGCCACTTCCTCTCATTCTAACACTTATTACTTGGGAGAACAGACCAACCCCCACCTTACTACAACCTCCTTTCAGGTAGTTGTAGAGAGAAGGTTTCTGCTCAGCCTCCTTTTCTCTAGGCAAGCAACCCCAGTTCCCTCAGCTGCTCCTCCTAAGGCTTGTTCTCTAGACCCTTCTTCAGCTTTGTTGCCCTTCTCTGGACATCTTCCAGCACCTCAGTGTCCTTCTTGTAGTGAGGGGCCCAGAACTGAACCCAGTATTTGAGGCGCAGCCTCACCAGTGCTGAGTAGAGGGGCACAATCACCTCCCTACCCCTGCTGTCCACACTATTTCTGATACAGGCCAGGATGATGTTGGCCCTTTTAGTCACCTGGGCACACTGCTGGCTCATGTTCAGACAGTTGTCAATCAGTACTACCAGGTCCTTTTCTGCTGGGCACTTTCCACTCTTCCCCAAGCGTTGTGGAGCATTGTTGTGACCCAAGTGCAGGACCCAGCAAAAAGTGGAATCAGACTTCACAGTGGCTATGCTTCTTCTAAAACTTCAGGATTTCATGGATTTTTGACTTTGTTGTACTTCCACTGCCTCCAGATTACTCACTTTTCATTGATACTATGCCTGCTGGAGACAAACAAAGGGGTACCTGTGGGGAGTAACCATTTGGGAATCTGGATCTTGTGTAGGTGCCCGTGTAGAGAGGACAACTGGAACTGGAGCAAGATGAAGCATCCAATTCATCTTATAGAAGTGCCACCACAATGTCTGTATTTTGACTCATTGTCAGGGACACAGGCGTGTGGCTGATTTGCCTTGTTTTCTTCCAAATGGGGGTTGGACGTTTTCCTGTGATTTCATGGGTAAAGGAAGAGGAAAGTACTTGGCAACATACACCACCTGCATTGACCAGACAGGGAAGTGTTGTATTTGGAAAGAAATTTTAGCTGACTCATTTGATATTTCTGACATAGGACTTCTTTGTGGTTTGGCTTTATGAATTTTTGTCTTCTGTGTTTGTGTTGTGTTCAGCAAATTAAAGACATAGTGTCATCGGCCTCAGGCAGTAATGGATTACCTATAGAACAGCAGCCTGCATGTTCAGCCAGCCAGCTCATTGCTTGTGCCCAGTGCCTGCAGAGGTGACAGAGGTGACGTCTGTCTCTGTTCAGCTGCTTGTGACACAGCAGGAACAAGGCTGAGTCACCTCTGTTATCCCTGCTTTTTAAAGCATCTTTTCATGCCTGGTCATCTGGAGCATTTGGGGGTCAGTTGGGTTACCTCTGTTTGGCCACTTCAGTCACCAGAAATATATGTGTAGGTATATGTTATATATTACATATATATCCATTAATTAAATACAAATATAAAATCAGTGTATGTGTATGTATAAGCTTAGCAGCAATATGCTGTGAAATAAGAATAGTCAGTCTGCAGGATTTGTCTGCACCTGAGAAAAGTGATAGAGAAGCCAGTTGTCCAGCTATGGCAAAAGCACCTAGTTATTGTGGTGGGTGAGCTGAGTGCAACCTCTCATCAGCTTTTGAAAAGGCCTGTAGTATTTTCATTACCTTGATAAATATCAAGGGTCACTTTGAGTCTTAAAGCAGAGATTGCTTCGACAAAGCTTTTAACTTCAGGCTGACATTTTACCTTAACTCCCCAGTAAAGCACATTTTTAGAGATTAATTCAAACACACTATTCAGTTTGCAAGGTTAATTTCAAATTCACTCAGCCTTATCTCTTGCAGGTCTGTGGGTTTCTAATGACATTAGTGTTTGTATTTTTTAAAGCTAGAGGTCCTAAAGATTCACCTTGCGCTCACCTTCACTATTTCTCGGTAAGGTCTAGGGATGAATTAATACATAGCCTCACTAGGGGTTTAAAACAAATCTTTCCAGCCCCCAGTGGGTAATGAAATGCAGATAAAATAGAGGCACAGCTCTGCCATCTTTTTGGTCTGGGATGGTGATGTGTTGACTGTTTTGATCCCATCCTGAGATGCCTGGTCCTTCTCATGGCCCTGGAGACGTGGCTGACCCCTGTGGAGCTTGTGTCACGACCAGGATTCTCATGGGTCATTATATATCTCTCTTGAGCAGATCTAGGCTGGAATCCATGTACCAAGGACAGGCAGACAAGTGCTTCAGCATGAGCATCCACAGTCTTATAGAAGCTTGGATTAAGGAGACTTGCACTGCAACTTCACTTGGGAGATACTGCACATTTTTGGCCATAGTCAGCTGGCAGATAAACCTCTCCTGTTATGTCCTAAGTCTTTCTTATCCAAGCATCTCAAATGCTGAGTAAATACTAATTTACAGCAAAAGAAATTGAAATAAAGAAGTACAAAGTGGCTTTCCCATGACAGCAGAAGCCACAGTTTAGTCTGGGGAGGAAGACCCATACAAGCATCATTCATATATTGAGTCTACTGAAATCCCACCTTGACTAGATCTTTGACTAGATCCTGAATAAAGTGTAAGTGTCGGGTTCTGTAAGTGTCTGTCCTTCTGCAGAGGAATAAATTTTACCCAGAATGTGTCAGTGGCAGTGATGTGAGTACAAAACATGTCCCTGGAGTGCTCGTTTTACACGCCATGCACAGTTCTCTTGCAGGGACTCATCATCTTCATGACCAGTGGGGCTAGCACATGAGCTCAATCTTTATTCAGAAAGGGCAGTTTAAAATGAACTGGAATGCCTCACATACCTTTAACTCAAAATGTTTTCTTTCAAGTGAGTTTGTAGGGAAATGTGGCATTGAGAAAGATGTTGGGAAAAATGTGTCATTGAGTAAGGTATAACTTAAGCAGCAGTTTAAAGAGGGTGAAAAATCAGACACCAAGAAAAGTGGTAAAGAGGAAGGCAAATCCATGAGGGAACAATTAATAAAGCTTCAAAATTACAAGTATTCTACTTAGCTTATTGTCACTTGAGCACTAGTATGTTAATGCAGTAAGCTATTTATAGTACAATGCATCACTTCACCCCTTAAACTGCAAAATTACATTTGTGTATTTTGAAGGCCAGGCTGTGTTACCAAATTTAAAGGTGCTGACAGAGCAATCAGTATGTTGTGGAGCAAATAGAACTGAAACTTTGTGTCGAAACAACATCATCCTGAGGGAGCTGGAGAAGTAAACATGCACAGCCAAAGGTATATTCCTCATTTAAGTACAGGCATATTCTCCCTGTGAGTGAAACAGCTCATACTCCTAAGGATGCCATAATACTCGTTAATCTATAGGACTCAGAGCATCCATTTGAGACAATTGACCCTGAAACCCTGTGTGGAGCAACCAAGGCTCACTCTGGGGCATCTCCTGAAGGTGGCGACAGGACTGCTGTGGTACATACACTTCTGCTCCTTCCTTCTGTGGAAAACCATACAAAGGCCAGCACTCCTCCAGGTCTGTGTATCCTTTCCCCCACATGAGTGATCATCCCTCTTGGAAAGGGGTGAAGGCCCCCAAGCTAGGGAGCTGCTCCCTTGATGGGTTTGGCCCCCAACCTCCTTCTTTCCCTGAAGATCAACAGAGAGAGAGATGGGTTTAATGAATGAAAAAGTGTAGGAGTCTCAGGAGAGGAAGGCTGGAAACTCAGAAAGACAGGTGAAGAGTTTATGAAATCTTTATTTCTGAGCACACAGGCATCTGCACGTGGCACCTGAATGGTTGCAGAAATTGTTTTCAAAAGTTAAACATAACTGAGTCCAATGTGCTGGATAAAAACTCTGACTCATACAAATCTTAACTACAGAAAACCCAAACAGTGACTTTTGCAGTGTCAGGGCAAAATAATTCTCAAGTAGATGATGCATAAGACAGTTAGATGTGCTCATCTAATTGCAATAACTGTCGGAGAGAAGAGGTCGTTACAAAGGTTTTGCATTAGCACACGTTTGATGGTATTTATTGCTTCCAGGATTGGTGATGATGGAGGCAAAAGCCTTCCAGATGCTGAGAGAGCTGCTAACAGCACTGTGGATTTTAAGCTTTCCCAGTCATGAGGAGAAAACATTTAACACCACATACTCCACTTTAACTTATGTAGCTCCCTAGTCACAGGAGCATACTTTGGGAGCATTAGGAGTCAGGTGAAATGTGCATGGCTATAGCCTCCTTACAGCTGAAGCCCCACAGATAAAGATGGGACTTTACACTGACTTGTAGGTCAGCCTGTCAGGGCAGGTCAACCTGATTTGTTACAGCATCACCTTGGAGTCACCTTGAAAAGACCTATTCCACCTGTGTGCTCACGTAGGGCCAGTGCAATTTCATACCCATGTACATGAGGTCAGTCAGTCTTCTCATGTGATAAATTACATCTCTGCCTTCTACTAAAATGGCTTTATTACAGTCTCTGACATTTAGTTGGGTGCTTTCTATTTGGAAAACCTGGGTTTTGAAAGTTTACAAAGGCTCTCCTGGGAGCAGAAAATCAATGCAGTTGTTAATACTGAGTTACAGCTGTTTGCTGCCATTGCCTGTGTCAACACTACTGGCAGTGTCAGCTCAATTAATTTTGATGTCAACCATAGCAACAATGTGGTAACAAAATACATCATATCTACAGAAGTTCCTGTTTATCAAACGGGTGGGACTTTCAAAGCATTTTAATGTTGGCTCAATGTGGCTCCCACTAATTTCCCTGGGAGGCCCTGGCATTGCTTTCTTTGAAGCTTTTGAAGAGTGAGGAGATGCTATCATTGATTCAAGGAAGCAGAAGAACTTTTGAGAAGACCCTTGAAAATGCAGCCTTTTAATCACAAAAGCCTTCATCAAGATTAGGCTGTTCAACAGAAAGTATGAGCCTCTTTCCCTCCCAGGGGACATTTTCATAGAAATATAGTATGGTTTGGGTTGGAAGGGACCTTTAAAGGTCATCTAGTCCAACTGTGTAAAAGCCTTGTGACATTTTGATTTTTATTTTTCTGGGGAAGTGAGATGCTTCTAGTGGGGTAGATGGGGGAGGGAGTTCTCTCCACCACACCATGGAATAGTGGTCCCTGACACTTTGTTGATGACGCGAGGGACAAATGGCAGCTGGGTAAAGACCCTTTGGGCAGCGATGCAGCACTGTGTGGAAACCACTCTGCCTTCTGCTCCTTCCCAGAGCCAAGAATGTCCACCTGCAGAGCCCTTACTAACCTCAAGTTAAGATGATCAGCCTCAATAGGCCCAGCATCACTTTAGAAATGAATACAGGATTAGCCCAAATAACCTTTCTTCACCACAGGAAGATATTTATTCAGTGTCATTCATCCTAACATAGTTCACACAACAAGTCAACACAGCCAGAGTGTGTAGGTTTTAGTTTTCTGACAGTTTGCACTTCGTGCTCTATAAATTGAGCTACGTTACTTTTCAGATTGCTCACCCAGCCCCTCCAGATGGTGTGTCCTCTTTGGACATAACCATGTCACGATGGGTCCCTGAGCGTCATCTAATGAGGCTCACTTTTGCACGCAAAGTCAAGAGAATCATCATTACTCAACACACTCTTGCTACCCAATAGAAGATAAATAGGTCTGCTGGGAAAAGGTGTCTGTGGATGAATGGCTAAGAAACTCTAATAGCAACAGTAAAAGGCTTTGGATGCTGATCCTGCTGT
This sequence comes from Megaceryle torquata, assembly GCA_024611175.1. NCBI lineage: Eukaryota > Metazoa > Chordata > Aves > Coraciiformes > Cerylidae > Megaceryle > Megaceryle torquata. The sequence continues at coordinate 51,642 of JANIJG010009357.1, read as the reverse complement.
ATATCATCAGTTACCCTAGAAATATTTACTGCTGTTCCTCCTTGCTCAAAACAAACATGCTAATTGATTTTAATGCAGTGATCACCACTTTTTATTCTGTGTGCACAGGGGTGGAAATCAGCTGGTCTATACATTTTAAAACTGAAAGAGAATATTTTCCCTTAGTCTAGAGAGCAAATAAGCAAATAAGGAGACACAAATCATGTGGCTATCTAAAAAGCAGAGAAATTCTTCTTTTATGGCTGAATTTCTCAGGATTCAGATTCAGGCAAGCCTCTCTAACCTCTTTTCTCCAGATCTGTAGATTAAAATGGTGCAGGAGTGTTTTGGGTCTTTTATAGCTAACCTTTGCACAGCTAATATTAAATTGTATCTATTCAAGGAGTTGTTCTAGTGCCAAGCCACAAGCAAGATTTACAGGAAAATTCAATTAAAGTCACAATGAGAGAAAGGATGAACAAAGAGATCACAACTGGAAGGCTCCCAGACTTTTAAAGAGAACTCAAAAGATGAAGTTTGCCTGAAAAGCAAAATACAGGCACTCTAAACATCTCCAGGGAGAAGAAGCAAAAATACAGCATTCAGGAACCAGGTTATTAAGAAAGGAGAGAAAGGGGTAAATGCTGAGTGTTACATATAGGAGTGAGAATTATGAAAAGGCAATACAAGCTGATTCTGGCTTTTGTCTAGCCAGAAAGACTTTTTTCCAGGGTTTTTCGGGTGTGAGTTTATATAAGGAGGCTACAGTTACGTGATGGAGCTTGCACAGCAATGTCTCTTAGCCCTGCAGCCACAGTCCCAGGTCCATTTAACTGTACTGTACTCTGGTTTGGATGCAAAGGGGGCTGTAGAGTTGTACTATATGGACCAGTCAGACATGTACTACTTAGTACACTGAAAATACTACCCACTTTTTATAGTGATTGCCTAGCCTCTGTCCTGACATGTCAGCTTTCTCAGCATTATGCTCCAGACTATCCTAGAATGGGCTCACAATGCTTCTTGAATGACTTGAAAGTAAAAGTGATGTCTAAGTAGGTCAGAGCTGAACCACAGGCACAGATATAGAACATTCTTTTACTATTGCTCTGTATCTTGAATTTCCAGAGAGCTTGAAGAGTTTGGGAATCCAAAAGTAAGAACACGTGCATGAACATGAGCATATTAAGTCTATTTTGAACTGCATTTAGCAAAGCACCAAGATGACATGATGTCTTGAAAGAGGGTTAATTTTTATCTCAGATAAAGTATGGAGGGTGCACAGATGACCAGGTTATATGGGAAAATATATGGTCCATGAGAAAAAGGAGGTATCTAAGCAAAACACACTGTAGTAGAGCCCACAGATAGATGTGTTGGCAAATTAAAAGAACATGTTACCTTCTGTGGGAAAACCAGTTACCCTTGAGGAGGTATCACATAATTTAACCACATGGAGAGCCACCAACATTGGAAAATGAGTTGCAGTGACTAAAGTCCATGAAATTGCTTGATATTGATTACCTTTTCCAAAAGCCACAGGGAAATGCGGGTGCAGGGAAGGTCTTTCAGGAGTTTTCGTCAGAAGCAGAGCAAAAAAGGGTTAATAGTTTCATTTACCTTATGATGTATTCCCACGCAAGCCAATGTCAGCCTACATGCTTGACTAATCCCAGACGTAGTTACTAATTGCTGCCATCCAAGCAGTAGCTGGCAGCCATTTAATTTTCCCTTTCACTTGGTGTCATTAATGTTAGCGACATATGGCTGCTTCCCTGACATGGCTAAATGGCTGCTGGAGAAACCTATGGCTTGAGCTCTGCAAACTTGAAAGTCTATGATTAACTTTAAGCATCTCATTGAAATCCAGGAATTGTTTACAGATCTGGATCCTACATGCTTGAAAACTGTTTTTCCAGGCACAGTTTACAGAAACAGTACAAAGCACATTTTTTAAGAGCATCGTTAACTTACACAAGACTAATGGAGAGGCACAATAAAACACAAGCAATTTTGAAAATGTAGCTTGAAACTCACCTCAGTCATTGCAGTATAAATTATTACTCACCACTTAGCTTTCTTCCTTTCTTTTTTCTTTTGTACTTTAATGTAGTAGAGCAGGGCAATTGTTTTTAATTCAGATTGAATGATTTTTCTGAATTACTTTCGTATCCTCTCACTTGACTCAAAATATTAGGTCAAGATTTCAGATACAGGTCTCAAAACTCCCAGTTTCACTGCCTGTTGTCTGCTTTTACTAGGTTTAAAAATTCTTTAATTTTACTGCCTTCTATATACTTGTTTTTTTGGTGTTAAAGTTGCATGGTGCTTCTCAAATCCAATACTGATTTCCTCTACTTCATTTGTTCATGTCTATCTAAGCTGATTAATTTTTAAATAGTATACTTTTTCTTTCTGCTGGCCTCATGCTTACTATGCACTGCAGAATTTTTGTCATGCTGCCTTCAGGTAAGATTTGCAGGATTTAATATCACAGGCATTTCAGATCCTGTTGAAATAGCACAGCAACTGAAGTGACAACATTGCTTTTAAAGCTCAAGAAATTTCTGGACCTTCTGTCATTTGGAAACATAAAGCAAGACAAAAAAAAATCTCAGATATTAGTGATTTTTCTTGCTTGGAAGGCAGCAAGTCCCACAGTGGACAGTAAATAATTTTTGGTAACATACAGCGAGGACTGAAGATTAATATCTAGCCTTTTATTTGTAAATTGAGTTCTTCCCATTCTGAGTTTTAAAATTAAATAATCTAATGAAACAAAAGGGTGACAAAGCAGGGAAAGAAATCACATTCTGGCACTCCCTTTCCTCAGCCATCCCTATGCCCTATGGGAGGTCTACTCACTTGAACTGACTCCTGCCATGGCTGTATTAGTGGCCCCGCTGCCTTCTTGAGAGTCCCTGGGTGTCAGTACTACTCTGGGGGCAGTGACCCTCATACTGCAGAAAGCAATTCTGCAAGCAGCCCACGACAGGTCTGCTTCCCACCATGAAGTTTAATTCAAGGCCAACAAGCACAGCAAGAGGGGCACTTTTCTGGAAGTTGACCTTGTAACCATTTTCATTGTAGGAATGATGTTTTGAATCTAATATAATTTTCTTCCTTCTATTTTCAGGTTGAGTCCCTTGCTGCATGTTTAGGAGCGCCTGAAGCTTTGTGTGTTTTATTTTAGCAAATGTAAAGAGATCTGCTGCTCCAGCTGAAATCAGTGTTCCTCAAACATTAGATTTTATCCCACAGTTAAGGTGACCAATGATGCCTTGGGACTGACTTTGTGGTCTGCTTGGTCCAGGAGCACAAAACATAAAGTAGCAGCACATATTCTTTCCTGTTCTCCACTTTTTCTGGAGAGATAATTTTACTTTTTCATGTTATAGTTTACACAACCTACTTTGTTTGGCACCCTGGTGGGGGGGGGGGACCATCGGTGGAAGAACTGATAACCTATTTTCCTTCCTCCAGCTGGAGCCAAAAGCAGAGCAAGGCTCAGTATGAGAACAAAGGGAAATCTCAAACTTGTCCCTCTTAGCAGAATGTCACAGAGCTCCCTCCAGACTGCTCCAGTAAGGTCCTCAAGTGACATAAAGTGAGGGAACAAAACCATTTTTGTGTTAGCATACAGTTGCAGCGATGACACCAGCCAGGGATGGTGAGAGGAGTTATATGACATGGCCAAAGATCTGACTCTACCTTCAGACCTCATCTGTTTTCAAGAGATGAATAAAAGCTGAGTCAAACCTGGATCATAGTGAGCAGGAAATGCAGTAAAATTGCAGTAATAAAGTCACTCAAAAAAAATTAGAAAAAAAAAGGACTATGTACTGGAGTTTGAAAAGGTAGAGCATCAGGGACAGGGACATGCTGTGCTAGTGATGAGGCGTGCTGTGTCTGTGCTGGGTTTTACTGGTTAGATACGAGGAGGCGAAAGGGACGGAAGAGACAGAAGGGAGCAGGAAAGTGAGCAAATTTGGCAGGGATGCCAGGGAGTCAGAGGACTGTCGGTGCCTGAGGCAGTAAAACACTTCGTTGGGACATTGCTAGGGAAGGGGAGACAAAATCCGGACTGAAAGGCAAACACTGAAGTCTGCATAATTCTGAGGATAATAATTTGGGGTTTCCAAATTATTATGACAGAGGAGGGTCTCTGTCATACTCTGGTGAGGAAGGAAGAGGTCCAACGCACATCCCACCGGGTGGGATCCCACCTTAAGGGGGGGCCGCAGGCATCTTTAGCACCAGAGGAACAGGGAGACTGGTGCAACCAGCTCGCACCGCGTGGCGCTGCCCTGCACAGGGATGAGGAGAGGCGGTTCCAGCAGCCAAACGGGGGATGGCAGGGGCTGTAGGGCAGCATCCAGGCAGGAGGGCTGGGGCAGGGGGATTTCACGCCCGCAGCGCCGCTCCCACCCCAGAACCTTCTAGGGCCGGTGGGGGTCCAACCTGGGGGTGCTGTCGTGCTCCCCCAGCAGGGCCGGGTCTTCCAGGCGCTGTCTGCGGGGTTTCACCGCCCGGTGCCGCTCCCACCCCAGAGAATTTGGCGCTGGGGAGATGTAGCCAGGTGGATGCCGCCGCGTTCCCGCTTGTCACGCCGGGGCTGGACTATCCTCGCCAGCATGCGCCTGCGCTGCCTGCCTGCCTCCTGCCTTCCTCCCCCCCCGTCTTCCTTCCCAGCCCCTCCTCCCGGCTTTGGCGGTGCCGGCTGCCGGGAGCGCGGTCGCTGCCGTCCGTGCCAGCCCCCGGGGCTATGCCCAGCCGCAAGCGGAGCGCAGGGTCAGGGGCAGCCCGACCCGCCGGCCGCGGCCGGGGCAGGGAGGTCTCCGTCAGGAGCAGGGGGCGGTGATCTCCCCACCACCACCCCCCCGCCGCTCCCCGGGTGCGGGGAAGGGGTGCGCGGGCGCTCCGCGGCGGGGGCGAAGGATGAGGATGCAGCGGGCCGGAGCTGAGCGGGGGTACCCGAGCAGTGCCTGGGTGTGCTGCTGGCTGCTGGGCTGGCAGGCGGCCGCCCTGCAGCTGCCGCCCTGCGAAGAGGTGAGATTTTTCCTCCTGCCGTGGGTTTTTCCCCATCCATAGGGGCGAGAGGGGGGGCTGCACAGGCTCGGTGAAGGGTGTCACCCCGGGAGGGGGTTGTTGCTGGTTGTTGCAGCTCCCCCAGGGCTGTGCGTCGGACGATAGAGGAGTGGAATCCACGGAGAAGGACCCTCCGCCGCGGTGTTGCCGGGGGCTCTGCGGGGCGGCCGAGCCCCCTCCGGCCCCGCATGACGCGTGGAGCAGCCCCCTTAGATGTTGGTCGCGAAGCCCCTCACGGTTGTTGCTACTCCCTCCGGTGACTGGAAATAGCAGAGCCCCGCTCAGAACGAGAGGGCTCGGCTGGCCTCGCTGCTTTTCTAAATACTGTGTTAAATCGGTGCAAAAGAGGAGAGGAAGGGGCGGGTGGGGGGGTGGCTGTGGTGGCGGTGGCAGAGCTGTTCCGACCTCCCTGTGTCAGCCCGGGGTGTCCTAGGCTGAGCAGAATGTGTGACATGGGGAGCGAAACTTTCTGCCTCTCTCCTACTATAAAAACCTGAAAGAGAAGGGACTCGGTGTCTTCGGAGCCGGGACCGCTCTGCAGGGCTGTTCAGGGTGCAGAGCAGAGGCTGTCGGGCAGGGATGCTCAGACTCGGGTGGCCCAGAAGGAGCCCTGATAGAGGGGACCAAGACTGAGCCTTCTGCTTCAGGGTTTCCATTCTCACTCCTACATGCAGGGAGATGCTCTCTACTACTTTTAAATAGAAAGTAGGTCTTTCCTGTGTTTTTACTCTAGGTGTAGGGATGAGGAGGCTACCTCTTGTACCTTTGGGAAGGTACCACCTTCCCAAAGAGGTCTTGGTGGCTGGGGAACTGCTCTGGCTAGCGTAATCCTGTAAGTGGGCTGGCAGTGGTCAGTACCCTTTCTCCTACTCTTCTGAGGATGCTCCAGGAACAGAGCTTACTCACCTCTCCTACTGCAGCTGCACTGTTTAGCAAGAAATAATTTGTATAGCCTCAGACTGGATTGGGGATAGGTGACTTGCAGACAGGTTGGAGCACTTGTCTAGTGAAGGGTCCCGATCTATGCCTGGGGGCTGTTGCAATGTGGGACCTGCTCAGCTGGAGGTGCAGAAGCCCATGTCTACTCCCTGTGATGAAAGAGGGCATCCCTGAGTTGGGGAATATTCCCTCTGCCTATTCAGTCTTCTTTTTGCATGTTTCTCCTAAATATTGGTCACCCTCAGAGAGGGTAATTTATGTAGCCACACACTTTGAATTGCTTATCTCCCTTTTCAGCTAGCAAAGGGAAACAAGGCCTTCTAGAGCTGATCTCATCCTAAAGTCTTTGCTTAAAAAAAATGAACCTCTTCAGATGGTTAAAGGTGACAGCTGAACCTCAGCAGAGGTATCAAAGGCATACAGCTGCTATTTTGAGCATTATGTATTAGGCTTTGAGCATGCAAATCCTTTCCTGAGCCCCTTTGTATCTGGACCAGAGTGCTTTTAGTGCTTTTGCTATCTTCTCAGAAGGATGGACAATGTTGGTTTACTTTATTTTCACTTGACTACTCTTTGAGACAGAGCCATCCCTCACTCACATGGTTAAAAAGCTATACATTACTTGTGCTGGAGTGTGTGTGCAGCCAGTGCAACTGTATGTCCCAGGGAATATAATTACAAACATGTCTGGATGGAGAGGGGGAAAAAAATGATTGCAAAGAACCAGGGTAACAGATCAGCTGATTTACAAGAGGGAAGAACAAAATGTAAATGTAAAACATGGCTAATACCTGGCTATTATGTGTTGGTCTCAAAACTTTGCCATTTGCCTTGATTCAGCCTAATTTGAGTTATATTGCCACTAAAATCATAACAGCTCCCATTGTGATTGACTCTGATTTGGGTGGACTCAGACAGGGCTGAAGTCGTGCAATGAGAAAGCACAGCCTGTTAAGAGAGTATTGCAGTCTTTTGAAGACTTGGTAAAGGTCTTATTTTATACCCAAAAGGCATGAGAAGCACAAGGCTTAATGCGCTGTCAGGTAGTTAATTTAGAATCTATAGGGGATCTTTCCTTTAGCTGCGCTTTTTTTTTCTCCCCCTTTCCTTGACAGCTTGTTTCTCTGTTTCCTCACTGTTACGAGAAATATGGATATCTGCCAGTTTGTGAGATTTCTGCGCTGGTACAGCATTTGGAGCAGTGGGATCTCTGGCTATGCCTGAGGCTCCATGGTGCTCTGATTACACAGATAGTAAAAATAATAATGTATAGCAGTGTCACTTTCCAGAAACCTTTTTGTCATTGCCTTCTTTCATCAGGGACTGTTCAGCACACTGGATTTAGGAAAGGTGGGTTTGTGCTGCAAACCAAATGTAGAAGCAGCTTGAACGAATGCTCATGTGAGTTTTTGGAGCAAATTTATATAGCCATGATCTTCTGGCACAACAGCATTCAGACCAGGCTGTGATGCCCATTCACATGATGAGCTTTCCCCGATCTCTCAGATGCCAGCAGCCAGTTTGATGGTTAGGTGCCTCTCCAAGAGACAAGAGGCAGGCTCAGCTTGGATGGCCAAGGTACCTCTGGGGTACAGAAGCTGGGGAGACCCACTGCTGTATCCTGTGCTGCTGGCCACTTGGTAACTCAGATTAGGACAGTGGTAGAAGAATAACCGCTTGGTGAACTCTTTCTGCTTTGGCAATGATGAACAGGATACTAACAGAAATGTTTCATGTGTTGCATAAATTATGTCATCAAGTGGCGTTGACACCCATGGTTTTCACTGTTATTAAATCCACATTCAGTTATTATGATGGAAATGATGAGATATTCATTCCCATCCCCCTGCCACTTCAGAAAGCATCTTTGCCACATCTTCTTTTCTAGTGTTTAGTGCTTTTTCTAAACTTTCCAACTAAATGAGTCTTCTTCAGCTTCTCCTTAGAGATTCGCCCAAATCTGAACAGATTTTGCTTTTAGGACATTTTAATTGATGCTCAGCCTGAATGGATTTTTTATTCACTTCATCATTCCTTTCTCTCTGTTCTTTTTGCAACCATTAAAAAAAATATAAAAATAAATCATTCAGTGACTCTTACTTCCCGTTCAGCCGCATTGTTTTCAAAGAGAGATGCAGAATATCCAAACTGTTGGCAAAAATGTTTTCTTTCAAGTACCCTGTTCAACTCTCATTTACTATGCAGATTGAGAGTAAACACGTTATTGATACAGATAATAATGTGATCCTGCTACACTGGATGGTTTACCTGATTCTTCAGTAGGCAGGTAAAGCAACTATAGAATTATAAAGTGACTAAGTGCATGGAAAGGGTAATAATAAATACTTCCTATAATGGAAAGTATTTTTGTACTAGTCTGCTACAGTACTTCTGGAGAAGGTAAAAATAATAGAAGAAATTTATTTGGACAATGAAAATGTCTTTAATAAACTCGCTTACAAGACAAATCCAAGGAGGGAGGGGAAGCATGAACTTGAAACTGGGTCAAGTCAAGTGGATTAAGTACGTTGAAATAATGTCAATTTTCATGATGAGAAAAGGTTAAAAAAATGGTCTGTGTCTAAATGCGAAATATATTAGTATATTAAATCAAGATCCTAGGTACTAAGCTAAGAAGCCTGGGAAGCAAGATGAAGTTCTGTCTTTCCATGTAAAGGATGGAGAGGAGATATGTGTCAGTCTTGGAAGGACATTATGTAACAAAGACAGATAAAAGTCAGCATGCCTGTCACCAAATAGATGTGGCAGGAATAACAGGGGCAACTGCCAGAAGGAATCTGAGTATCTGAAACTCTCTTCTGTTGTAAGTGAACTCTACCTGCTTGGGAAAGGGTTGGGTTCATTATGGATGGCTCTGTAGAGACAGCCCTTTAGCTCATGGTGAATTAAGTTGGAGGGATCATAAAAAAATAAAATAATTAAATGTGTAGGAGTGGTTTTGTGCCTTATCATTAGTACTTAGAAATTGTGAATGTTGTGTTTGTTCTTTAACTGGTTAATAAGCATATAGTGTTCACAGCAGAGGGTGGTGCTAAGTTAGAAGGGAATAACTTGAAGGAGGAAGAGAAAGGAAAACATGCGTTTAATGCACAGGGTAGAGAAAATGAATGAGATGCAAATCTTTAAGACAAGATAGAAATAAAAAGGCTTTCTGTGCACTTGAAAGGCTAAATGTTACTGCTCTTAAAAAATAATTTATTTTCATGTAACTGTAAACAACCTCTGGGACTTCTTGATCTCTAGGATTCATTTAGTCTCTGTTGGCCTTAAAATCTCAGAAGGGATTAGCTCATTGCTAAGTATTTAGGAAGGAATTCTCCTTCTAAGTCAGTTCCCTCACTGTGCCTTACTGGTATCCTTGTCCCTTTCCCTGAAGCATCTGAACTGGCTATTTGGGCAACAAAGCAGGAGCTACCTACATCAGCTGCTGGGGCAATCCAGTGTTGTATTCCCTAATTTCTAACCTAACCATCCTGAAAGATCTTAGACTCTTAATTTATGAGCAGATCATAGTCAGCAGAAGGGGCTTTGGAAAGATTTCTAAACAGATCATACTATTTTTATCACCTCTTGCTATGCAGACTTGTGTCTTTGAGGTGAAAAAGAGAATGTACAGCTTCCATTTGCCACTCTGATGGACAGTCAGGAAGATGAGAAGAGAAGAACAAAAAAAACATACTATAAAACTGCTGACAATAAAGTTCATGAAGTGGAAGCACGTACACTAAAGATAAAAAGACAGATGCTGAGACACAGGTACCACAGCAGAAAGCATCGCCACCAAAGCACATAGGCAGATCAAGGAGGGAGGTGGGGGGAAGCACAAGAGAAACCAGTGAGGTGTCCGAATTTGAAGCTTGAGAAGGAGGAGAGATGCTGGTATGAATAAATGGAAAGTGAGCCATAGTCCTAATGATTCAAGAGTAAGAAAATCAGGCACAGTGGAAACTGCTATAACAGACCGTAAGATTGAAAAAGTAGTACACATTAGATGAAAACATTTTCTTCACCATCAAACACCAATTGATCATTCAGGATGAATATTTATCATCTAAAAAAACCCCAAATCACATTATTTTATTTTCTTCTTCCCTTTCCCTCCCCTTCTCCCTCACCTTTGTTTCTCATAGCTTGTTTAGATTTAGAGTGAGCAAGGACAGGAGCTCTCCTGGGACTCCTGACACATCTATGCATGATGCTGGTGGGGACCATCAGTGAGCTGGGTGCCAGGATGGGTGTAAGCAGTTATTTTGATTGTCAGCTGCTTCTTCCAGGCCACATTTTCCAGTAGGTGTTGGTTGGGAAAGCTGTAGCAGTACTGTGTATGGCTTTAGACTGGCTGATGACCTGGGTCAGAAATGCTGGAAGTGCTTGAAGGGAAACCCTTGCCTGCAAGTCTGACTTCATGCTCAGTGAAGATGTTGGCAAGGTTCCCACTGACTGCAGTGACTGCAGGGCAGATCCAGGGGTTATTAGGACTTGCAGGCATCACTTTGTGGGCAAGGGGGAGATGCCATCAGAGTGGGCATATGTATAAGTTGCTGATGATGCCTGCTGAAGGAAGCAGTAAGAACCAGTTAAGTAGAAAAACCTAAAAAAAAAATGGAGAGTTGATAACAAAACAAACAAACAAAACCCCACAAACAAACAAAAAAACCCCAGCCTTGAACCCCTCATGCTTGAGATAGGAAAGAAACAGTGTTTGGGAACAGGTCAGGGAACTGGTTCCATGTGTCCTAGATATTGCCAAGGTCTTTCTAGGGGCTCCCACTGTGAAGGTCCCATTCTCATATCCAGTCTTTCCTGGCTCTTATACTTACTTGGAAAAGAGTTTCCCTCTCATTCCCCCTTGATAATATTTTAGCTCTTATCCTGGGCCTGAAAATATGTTTAGGTTTTGGTTGCTGGTAGTGGAAACATTTTGGTTTTCAGTTTTTGAAAGAGGAAATCTCTGGTTTTGAAGAAGAGGAATAGTTAAACCCCACTTAATTTTGACAACCTCCTTTTAAAAAAAACCAAACCAACAAAAAAGTTACAACTACAAAAGATTATTCAAATCTAATAATGATCTTGTTTTACAAACATTATGATACATTTATTAATGGTGCCAGGCGGTAATCGCTGTGCACTTGGGACATGGGCTCACAGTTGATTTAAGATGATCTAAGATGACATGCGCAGCTGAGCTGCCAGCACCCCTGAGTTGGTGCTGATGATCCTGTCATTGTGTTGACTCAGAGCTGAAAACTAACCACCACCCCCCAAAAAAAGCCCTCAAAACAGACAAAAAAAGAAGGTGTGTGTTTAGCTGGGTGAGTGACGGAGGCAGTGTTTGTGGGAATAGAAGTGGACAAGGCTTTGGGACCCACTACGCACAAGGCTGGTGCCCTCTTATTTTATTTCTGGGACATAAAATTTTGGTCAGATAGAGCTAGCCTGGATTTACACTGAGATAATGGCAAGAGGATTGTGTTTCCTGATGTAGGAAGAAGAAAATGAGAGGTGTGTGATAACGGTATAAAAGAAACGGATTGTTACTCTCTGTTGTGGAGGTCTGTGTGCTGGCTTCAGAGATGCAAGTGCTGTCTCTGCAGGGAAAAGGGTGTTTGCTGGCTGTAAGGTATGTTTACAATGAAAAAAAAATAGTTTCAAATGACAGGCTATTTCTAACTAGAAGATTTCTTTGACAGAGAATTTTTACTGCTACAAAGAGACAAATCACTCATCCCATTTTCCCTTGCTGATAAGGCGTTAACCTCTCTTATCTGTTGGTGTTTTATGGTCAAGAAATACAACATGTAAGAGAAGATTTATGGTGATATTAGAAGATTATTGGAAAGTATCTACAAAAAATGTCAGGAATTGTATTATTTGGTGGTGAAAATGCTGGGAAGCTCAATTTTCATTTGTTTAGATTTTGTTCCACCATAGAGGTGGAAATATTTTCCAGGGATAATCCACAGAAAAGTCACTGAGGGTGGAATTGGTTAAAAGGATATACCGAGGAGCATCAGACAAGGTGAGCTGGTCCATGACACTGGAGAGATCCCTGGAGTTCTTCTAGATACCAGGGTAGACACAGGAAAAAGAGCTATTTTCTTTATAATTATCAATGTGAGTTACTAATGGTAATCTTACAACCCAGACTGATGAAAAAACCCTGCTTTGAGGAAGGGGTGAACTTTTCCTTGGAGGTTGGAACCAACCTGAACATGCTTAGAGGTATTTTTAATGTAATGAATATGGTCAGAAAATTGAAATGCATCAGATAACCCAGCCAGAGGAGGAAGAGATGGAGAGTGCAAAACTTGAAGATGCCATTAACATTATTGCTGCTGGCTTGATAAAGTACCATATACATTTAATAGCATAGAAATCAGTGTCTAAGTTATTTGTACCATCCTGGAAAATAAAAATGCACTAAGGTGGTGACTTTTAGGGGTGAACTCAAAGGTCAAGGTGATTTAGACCTCAGCTGTTGACTCCTAAAATGTTAATTCCCCATAGCATTTCTTGGGGCATGTGAAATCCTTCTGGTTTTGTACTTACTCTCTGAAGTTTCTCAAAGGAAGATCTTCACACAGGCTTGCTCTGTTTTATACACACATAGGGGTGGTGCTGTGTCTTTGAGAGACGTACATCAGAAATGAACGACTTCTGATTTTTCCCAGGCTTTTATATCCATGGCTCCCTCCTGCTGCCAGGTCAACAGTGCTGATCAAATGCTGCTTGTTTCTGGTTAGCTGCTTTTTATCTCCAGCTCTGTGGTTCCTTAAAGCAAATGAAGAAGAAAGATTTCCCAAGACAGTTCTTTTCTTCTCTCTTTTGTTTGGTTTTATTTAATCTAATTTTTTAAAAATTCAGACTTCTCTCAAAAGGAAAGAAACAAGGGCCCTAACCAGACTCTTCTACAGCATGATGTACACTTGCATGGAGGGAATATGAGCTGATGCGCATCTCAGGGATGCTGGGGGAGGCTGCTTAGTAGAATTAGAGTGGAAAAACAATTCAGCTCTTCACACCTTTCTTGTCAAGCACCTGCTCTGCAGACCTGCTGATGAGCAGCTTCTCTTGCCTTGTGATGAATGTCAAGTGTGCTGGTTAGTAAGGTAATGACCGTCTCCTGTAGAGCTGCTTGAGTAACAGCTGCACCAAGGCCAACCATCTCCTCTTCCTGAAGATCAGACAAGATGACTCTGTTGGTTAATGCCTGGTTTTGATGCTGAATATAGGACTGTCCAGGACTCTGAAGTCTCCACTTTTTGGCCGGAAGGCCACTGTGCTCTGTGCTAGCCTGGCCTCTGTGCTAGCGAGAGGCAGGGGATCCGGAGGCTTCGCTCCATGCTGCACAAAGGCAACGTGTCTTCTCAGTGTCAAGGCATCCTTTTAGGGAAGTGCAGACCAGGTATCACAAACAGTTCAGCACTGAGCCCTGCACTCCTACTGAAATAGCTGTGATCGATGGTCAGATTCCCTTTCACCCTAGATAAGAGGAGCCATAATGTAAAAAAGAATCAATTCCCGTATCTTTTTGTTTTGCAGTATTTTTAATGGCACTTAAAGACAATTCTACTTAAATGTTAGCTGGCTGTTCTGAAGAGTCATTGCTTTTTAGTTCCAGGTTTTAAGTGGGGGAAAAAAAAAAAGGGGCAAGCTGCTTTGCAGCATTGCCCATTGTAGTACTGAGCTGCTAATCTCTTGAATTTCCCTTGCTCAATAAGGGAAAGTATTTCCTTAAAGCCTCATCATGTGTTTATTCAGGAACCATGGCTTTCATTGAAAAAGGGAGGGGTTGGGAGGGAGAGAAGGTGTCAGCTCCTTCGGATTGCAGAGAAGGCTTGGAAAACGTGAACCTTGAAAAGCAAAGACCTGGAAGGTTAAATGAACTGGATCTAAGTTGTATAGCGTTTTAAGGTCCTGCGGCACTTAAATAAGTCGTATGAATTTGATGGGTTAGAAGTAATGATGCTTGACTTGAGGCTTTGGGAGCCTTTATGTGACTTACTCAAAGTACAATTTAACAAACTTTGCCATTACTCAACGTTAGCATTTGCTCTGTAGATAGTCTGATGGGGAGACCCAGTGGCACCTCATTGAGCATGACACATGCTGGAAATAAAAGTAAATTATTGGGGCAATATCTTGCATTCATAGGCAGTCTCTACACAGCTAAATATGACAGATACAAAGAGCTCTCATTCTTGCACTGTCCAGATCAAGGTATGTTAGTGGGCTTCCTGGCATGGATTTGCCCATGAAAACTGGTACAGGTTGGGATATTGCAGGAGAAGATGTGGATGAACTCTCATGCTAGTCCTCCAGTAAGACAATAGAGATAAGTGGAAGCAGTTTTGTCATGGGATGACCATAACTGGGTGCAGTTACTCAAATACCTCCCATATTGGGTGGGCATGTAGCACTCTTGTACTTCTTCAGGACAGCAGAAAATCAGTGTGAACAAACATGCTCCAGTGATCCAAGCATGAGATCCTGGTATTGTTGGAGAGCTAAGTACTGGGAAGAGCCAGGATTTCATATCATGAAAAGGACTTGTCTTGCTTTTAACTATACAGGTTATGCATCTAGTCTGACCTAAATGTCTAGTTATCAAAACAGACACGAGACTAACTTCTCCTATCTTGGAAGGGTGCTGTGATTTTTATTTTATTTTTTTCTGAATGTGCCTATCTTTTTCCACTGATGTCCTGTTTTCACTGGGATAGAATCCTAGGCCAGCCATAGTATTCAAGCTATTAGCAGTTTCAAGTCAGCCAGGACCTTAACCTGGGAGAGGCAAAAAGCCAGGGCAGCTGGATACAGGTGTAGCCCATACCATGAATGTCATGCTTAGTATAAAGGGGGAAGTTTGCTCTTCTTCTTCTTTATCTTTTTGCTTTTCTTGGTCTCTGGAGGAGCTTGCTTACGTCCTGCTCCTGAGCACTGCCTCTTGTTCATTGTGACTGCTGTACATTTATTGGACAGAGTGTAAGTTTGTATACTTTATATTGGTATTAATACTAGTTTTGCTGTTTCATTGAATCTGTTCTCATTTCACTCTGTGGATCTTCTCTCCTTTTTCCAATCCCTTTCCTGGCTGGGGAGGGGTCAGCAGCTGATAGAGCAGCTGATATAGTTAGTTTTACCCAGATATGGGCTAAATGTAGACAACTGACTACAGAGGGACTCTGGCTTATGTCAGGTAGATGTTCACCTTTTAGTTACTTAAACTAAAATTAAGTTAATCTTGATCCATCAGTGAAATTAATCTCCACTTCAACTGAATTACATTAACTGTTAGACAAGCTATGAGGTTGCTCTGCAGTGGTCTATAAGCTGCAGAGGTGAAGGTGTGTTGATAAGGCTGGGATGTGTGTGGCAGTGGTGGTCTCTGCAGTGATCTAATTACACTGGAGAGCGGACCTAAATCAGCAGTTTAGAAGCAAAGAATTTAAATGGAAGTGCAGCCTAGGTCCTTAGTTCTGGAAAACTATTTGTGAATAAAAAGTTTTGTTGTTTTGCTTTTTAGTGGCTTCCTACCAAAGATGTGTTATCACACACCAGAGTCCCTTCCTATCCAGGGAATAATCAACCTGAAGCTCAATCCAGTGTTAATTTTGGCCTATCATCTATGCAGGATTAAACCTAACATGTAAACTTGCATGTAATGATTAGCCTGTAATCTATTGCAACTGTTTTCAAACGGGCCAGACCTCGTGTTTGGATTTAATTTCCCAGTGCAAAAAGGCAGCTGTTCAACTTATTGTGTTGGGTTTTTTTGTTTGTTTGGTTTTTCCTTACAATGTGCATGATTAGAGGCTCACTGTACTACCCAGGCAGGAAACCCAGCTATGAATGTATTTATTTCTTCATGTTGTAGACTAGATCATATCTTACAGGTGTGATCAATAGCAATAGACAGCTTGGGAACTGTGACTGAGCAGAAGTCTGATTTCTTCCTTGTCCTGTCTTTCCCCTCAATCCATGGGCTGATAAGTTGCTGCTCTTTGACTGATATAGCTGTTGTGATAATGCATTGACCTGCCCCTTAAAGAGGGTTTAATGGTGCTGCAGCCACTGCTGCCTACTGCTGTCACCCCCTAGCTCATACCTCAACCCAGCCTTGGTTCTTCACAAGAAGTAAGCTCATAGCACCAGGCACCATCTGTCTGTTGGAAATGCTAGCAATTGTGGTTTTGTAGCTGCCTAAAAAGCTGCCTTAACCCTAGGGGTAAATCTGGACTTCAAAAGAAGTGTACACTGAGCAGGGCTTGGCTAGACCCTGCTACTGGAGATATTTTGGCTGGGGTTGGCAGCATGAATGCAGAGAAGAGTCCAGCAGCTGACTGTAGCTCATGCCTGAGTTAAATGTAAGGTGCATTTTTCTATATTTGCTTAACTTGGGCCACTTTGCTAGCTTGTCCTTGGTCTTATTTATTAGTTATTCTTGCAGTGGAAATGGCCTCTGTGGGCTTGGAGGCAACCCAAGAGGGCAATACTGTATTGAGGCTTTCTCATAAGAATATACAGTTACATATTTTTTCTTGTCAGGCTGTGATTTAAGATCTTGCTTTGTTCAATTAATGGGGTTATTTTAGGTGTGTAATACAGTTAAGCCCTCACAAAGGGCATGGTTGTGTCCTGAGACAAGTGGTTGCAAGTCAGGCAGAAGTTCCTGAACTAAACCTCCCACATGTGACTTCCCTCTGATGTTACAGGTATCATCAGACTCTTTTTTTGTCTTCTTAAAAATTAATATTCATAAAAGCATGTAGCATTCCCAAAGTTGAGTAGTGATGAAGATTCAGCTAAAAATTGAAGAAAAAAAAGGTCTTATTTGCTATGGATTGCTTTTTTTTTCCTGTTTGAAAATATTCAGCCATCTGGTCAGCAAACAAATAAAATGCTGCATGATATTGGCAGCAAAGCATACACTGAAAAACAACTAATGGGAGAAGGAAACAGTTCACAGTCTTTCTGTAGTCTGGTGGTTTTTGGCTTTGTAATTTTTTTTTTTTCCCCATACACTCCTGAGTTAAATTTGTATTTGTAAAAAGCAGAATCTGGTCATGATCTCCATATAAGTAAATGCAGCTTTGGCAGAACCTAAAGTCAATAAAAATATTTATATACTTACTTCCCCCCAAGGATTAATTAGGCTTAGTGAAAGAAGCACACATTTTCTTCATTATACAAATCCTTACGTTGTAATATTATATGCAAGTGTAACAATAGAAGTCCTGACTTTTCTGTCAATGTGACCACTTCGGTTAAAATCCTGTCTTGAGGAAATTATGTGAGTTCAGGTTCTAGTGAAAATCACTTGTATCGACACAGAAGTGACTAACATTTGTAGCTCTTATTCCTCTTCTTTTGGGGTCTATATATATTGGTAGAGGAGCCTTTGCATTGGAATAATTCCTTCCACATTGAGGATTTATTTCACTAAATCTCTCCCTGGTTGTACCTAAAACTCAGCCTATGAGGAAGTCAAATTCTGAAAGGAAAAAGCTGAGCTCAGAAGTGAGCCAGACTCGTCTATCCCCATGGCCTGAGTGAGGAACATACTGAGAGCACACAGACCTGGGTCAACAGTGATGAGGAAATGAGGGGTGGGCTTTTCAGAGCTGTACCCTGCTTCTGCCCTGTGTAAACCAAGTAGCTAGCAAATATTTTTTCATATAGTAACATCTCTCGAGAGAAAAGGAAATATGGAGTAAGTGCATTTGGGAAGAAATGGTAGAGTAGGTGACAGGGCAGAAAAAAGATAAAAGTTGAGAAGAGTGAGTGTCACTCAGACTTTCCTCTAATAACAGTGTTGTTCCTTTTCTAATATTTTCCTGCAGCCGAGTGCTGTATGAAAAACTCGCACCTCTAATGGGAGCTGATAACCGACAGCAAAGGGGCAGGAGCTTTGCAAAATGCTCATGCACGTGCCTGGTTTTAAGCAGCTGAATAATTCCACTGAAATTTGAAAACTAATGCCTTATTTAAGGGGAAGTTGATGCTTAAACACTGTGCTGGACTAAGGTCAGGGAATTCTGTGATTTACAGAGTCCGTACTCTGACATAACTGAGTTATGTTATTGAATTGAAAACTTTTACTTCCAGTAAACTGAAGATTTTCCTTTGGTGCAGTGTTGAAAAAAATACATTGCCTGGTGTTCTTTAAAAATATTTAAATGTTAAATCAGTCTTGTGCTCATTTCATTATGTCTTTAGTGGGTTTTCACAAAAATAATTTCTTTTTTTTTTTTAATCCGTATACATTCACAAGACTTTTTAAGACTTAGTGATGATGTCCTTTTATATGCTTTTTAAAACTTAATTGGTGTAACAGATTGGACAGGATGCTGCTGTGGGACTTGGCTACTGAAGAGGAAATGCAGTGAAATGGGTTATGTTGATTCTTTGGGTAATTAAATCTGGCCATAGTTCAGGTCTTCACTGGATTAAAGTGGACAACTTGTAAAATTGTATTACCTTTATACGGCTCCACATGAACCTGCTGGGCGCCCTGTGAGGTTAAGGTGGTCAGTTTGACAATAGTTTGTGGACTGAATCCTTGAAGATGTATTTTCCCCATGGATACTGTAAATGCAGAAGTTAATCCTGGTTCAGAGTGGTGGCTCAGTGAGGTAGTGGCTATACAGAAGGAGATGAGCAGTCTCAGGGATACATTTGCATGTAGCCAGAAAGGTTCATGTTGTGCTAAATGGTTCATTGAGGTTGGAGGAACCTTGTAGATAAATATGCTATAATATTTATCTTAACATTTGCTCCATCTCTCTCATTTTTCTCAGATAGACAGATATATTGTTACTACTGAAACTATCAGCACAGGTGCTCGAGGTAAATTATTTTAGTCAGCTGGTTTATGTCTGATGTAGTTCTAGTTTGACTTTACATGTCTCAGGAGCACCTGAAGTGAGGTTTGGGTTTTTTTGTGTGTGTCCTTTGTTTTGCATATATAAAATAAGACCCAAACATAGCATCTTGTCTTGCATCTGATAAAGAAAGGATATGACAAGGCATCACAAGAATTGGGTTCACTCAAGTGCTTAAAGGAACTGCTGAAATTTGGCACAGCATTGGTGCAGGGGTTCAGAAGGAGGGCAAGGTGCAGAAATAAAAAGCAAAAAGTTGTCCTGAGGGACGGAAAGCTGACTGCTCAAGGGAAGCTGGAGGAAAACTTGGACATCTGTTGAGCAGAGTCCACCTGGGGCCAAGATCTGCTCATATGCCTTGAAGCAGTCTACTTGTGGTTGTGGTCCATCTCAGGTCTGGAACCTCTTGATGGCCCTGACTCCTTCACAACCAAATGCTTGGCAGTTTTCCCTGTGGCTTTAAGACATCTGTTGGGATGCTGCAGGTACTTTATGTAACTGCCTTCTTGGGATTTGCCTGTGGGCTATTAAATAGTTATACCCTGAACTCTTATTGTGCATATTGGTTTCTGAATAGGCAACAGTCAACAACATCTATACTCAGAAAAACAGAAGCTTCACTTTTCATTTACAAGTCTTAAGCCTTGAATAACTGGGAATAAAACATCGAGGTTGAAAAGGAGGAGGCATGAATAAAATCCAGCATATTAAAAGTTATAATTAGAACTGTGATAAACTTTGGTATTATGAGGCCTTCTCAACTGTAATAACTGCATAGCCCTGAATAAAAAGCCTAACCATGTTTACAGAGAAACATGAATCTTGTTCTTGAAGAATGTTTTGGATTATTACACAGTGCCAGTGTGTATGAGTTTGCTATGCTGAGATCCTGTGGGTGGCTTTATCTAGTGTTCATATGTACATAGTGTTTGCATAAGATGTACTGTATAGTTGATATTTGTGAGTAATAAGCACTAAAATTTACTTTCATGAAAACAAAAGCTGGTTTGTATCTATGGAAGTGACCTTGTGGAAACAACTCTCTGCTGGTGTGTCTGGACGCTGCTCTGTTAGCATGGTAGAGATCGGGGGAGGGGCACCTGGCCACTTGAGGACCATCCATCCTGATGGCACCATGGCACACAGGGTATGCTGGCACACCTGGCATCTCAGAGCACTTTGGAGAACATCTTCCACTCCTACATAAAGCTTTCCTTGTTGTAAGGAAGACAGATGAGTGTCATCATGTGGGGGGGCTTGGAAGACCCTTCAGTAGTCAGTATGGAAGTCACCTGCAGCTTTTGGCTAAAGCAGGATGTGGAAAGTCCTTGTAAATGTGGCATGTGGAGTGTCAGTCAATGTGTCTTCGCTCCCTCTGCAAGGCTGCTTATTTGTATTGTGCTCTGACTGTTGAATAACAAACAAGAAGCCATGAGGATTTAGAGAGTTTTCTTTATAGTTTTGTAGGTAGAAATTTATGACAGTAGAGGAAGGAAAATACTATCAAATCAAAAGCATGAGGCACTACGCTTCCTTTTACCTTTTTTTATTGATATAAAAGAGTGGATAAGGGATAGATTTCCAGCAGTTAACAAAGCATGTACTTATGCTATGGATAGGATGCTTAATTATTGACAGTTAAAAAGCTGTAGCCCGTTAATCCTGCTTTTGATGGGCCTGCATGGGATCGTGAATGTTGGCATTAAACCTGTCCTTTTTTCATTAAGCCTAACATCTCTGTTAATGCTTTATCTTTGAAACTAGTTGGCTTCAATATTGCAGGATTAAGCCCCGATAGCCTGCTTCAGCAAGGAGTTCAAGGTGTTGGTCTTTTTGGGTTGAGGTGAAGATGTGCCCAGTACCACTGTGACTGTGTTCTCCTCTACAAACTTGCACGTGCAGTGACTTGAAAACCACTTGTCACAAACAAAAACAAGCGAAAAAAAAACCCCAAACAAATTAAAGTTACCTCTAAATACTTTTATTGAGTATTGAAATAAGGCTTTCTGCTCTGGAAGAGATAATCTCAAGAAAAGGCATTATCATTGAAAAGGCTGGAAACAGTGGGATCCCATAACTTCTGGAAAAGCTGATTCCTGCTTTGTGGAAGCAAAGTGATATGAGGCAGTGGGGTGAGTTTTCTAGGGTAGTGTAAAATAATCACAGATGTGCCACAGACAGTAAAAGTATAGCTGAAGAAGTTTGCTCACATAATAAGTTGTGTGTGTTTATTTAAATTAAAATACTATTAAATGGGCATTTAAACACTTGTAGCTAGTGAGACTCTTAAAGAAAAAAAACCAAAAACAAAACTCAAAACCAACGTAAAAAACAAAACCAAAACACAAAACCAACATAAAAAACAACACTTCATGGATAACCCTTAAACTGTAAGATTTTTTTGTTTTGAATAATAAAGAACAGTTGTCATGTATAGATTGGTAGTAATAAAAGTCATTCTCAGTTTGACAAGCTGTATTTATTTGTCTATAAATAGAAGAGAAAATTATAAAAACTCCTAGAAAGCTTGTTGTAGTTAATGGAAAAATACTCACTTTATGGAACTGGATTAAATCTGTCCAAATATTACCTCTGAGTGACTAAAAGACTAGATGACTCAGTAACTTCAGGACAATGAATATAAATATATTTATAAACATCCTTTACCACCATGTTCTCCTTCATTTTTCTCTTTAATTAATTTGGCTGGGTTTTTTTACAGAAGATTTAAGAACTGACTGAAAAAAAAAAAAAATTTCCTAATCACTGTTGTCTAAAATCTGAGAAACAATAGAGATTTGCAGGTGAATTTGTTAGGTTTTGAGTCTTGAAGTGTTAAAAACCCCACAACTCAAAACCTGAATTTCTAAGTTCATCAGAAATGTCCTCCTGATTGCCAGGAGACCCTGGCAGTCTGGATGGACACCTAGGTCAAAGGGGGTTTCTCCACATCTCTGCTGTCGCTTGTATTGATTTATTTCTTCATTTCTGTGTTAGACCTTTAAGTCTCTGCTACAGGCTGCTTAGGAAGCTTGAGTATCATAGGAGAAAACCACTGAGGATTGGGGAAATCTTGAGTTCTCCTTCCAAGCTATGGAGCCTGATGAGTTGGGTGTGCCCTTTCTTCTCTAGGCTGGATCCAGGTATGAACATGGCTGTAATGTCCTGATCAAACTTGTGCACTTTCTGGGCTCTGTTGTAACTTGCTAGTGGGAACTGTGAAGCTTTATATAGAGTGACTCTTCAGGACAACCTTATGTTCAGCAGTCTTGCATCCCTTCTGCTCTTGAGAGAAAGCATTATGATGACTGTGATGAAGAAATGGGAGTGATAACAGGAGTAATTAGGATTTTTTTGCTTTGGTTGTGAAGTTAACTTCATCCTGTGCAAATGACACCAAAGAACTCCCTGAGAAGAAAGATTCATCAGTTGAGCAGAAAACACAATGTTATGGGGTAATTAAGGTGTGGCAAGCATTCAAAGCAGTTAAGGGTCAACCACTTCTGCCTGTTCATAATGTAATGGTTGCATTTTCTGTTAAAGAAAACCCCAATTTGAACTAATGTGCAAACAGCATGTTTTTTAGAATCTGAGTTGTTTGTCTTCTTTCAGTGTGTGCAATGCAGTGGGAATCATCTCTCTGAATGGCGTTTCTCCAGTGGGCAACACTGCCATCTCCAAACTGTATCCCACACTATCACATACAAAAGCCACCCTCCACATGTGCTTACTGACCAGACAAGAAGTCCCACCATGTAGATGAATGAAATTGGAAGAGATGGATCCATCTGTCTTTTGCTGGCATTTGTCAAGCAATGGTGGTGGACAGTGTCAGAGTTAGAGAACTGGGGAAGTTGTGTCTTGGAGGTGTATAAAGGGTGTGATCTGTGGATGCTGTGTGAATACATTCAAGAGGTTGCTTTGACTCCTGGAGACCTGAAAATGAAACTTGGTGCAGTGTAAATGGACACGAGGCTTGCCCTCTGGCTCTGTCCTCAAACTGGGTGGTGGAGTTACTATCCCTTCTTGAAGGACAGCCCTGGTACCAGGAACTTTCACTGACACACTCAGGGGAAGAAAATACAGAAGAGAGAGGGACTTAGTCATGGTGAATTCATTTTCATAGAGGTTAACTTTCAAGAGGGAAGGTTTTGAACTCTCCTTTGGTCTCTTTAAATATCTGTAGAGGTTTATGAGGTTGAGAGGCTGCGTGAGTTCTTGGTGTCACAGTTCACAGGGACAGCAGATGACATGCTGCTACCCTACAGTAAGCCAGTGTGCTGCTGACAAGTCTGTTACGGGTAAGGTCTGACCATGGTTTATTTCATTCAGCATATTTTTTGCAAAGGGTGAAGTGTTTTAAATAATTTTGTGGGAGAGTTGTGACAAAGTAATCACACCAATATCTTTGCTCTGCATCAGACAATGCAGTGTCAAGATGGCCGACTTCCTCCAGAGCAGTTATTTAAGGCCAGAAATGGTAAAATCTAGCTCTGCAATCAAATGCAACATGCTACTTAGAGAGCAAAACCCTTTGAGAAAGGTCTTCTGGATCCGGAAGAGCAAGACCCCAGTGATTTAACCATTATAACTGGATGAGTGTGTGTCATTAATACATAGGGTTGATGCTGGAAGTCCTGAAAGGCAAATTGACACATCTCAGGTTAGCAAAGGTTAGCAAAATATCAGCTGTATTCTAGGGATTGGAAAGAACAATACCAAATGTGTAGCGAAACAGTGACAGGTGAGAACTGGGTGTATCATGTCCTGGCAGGAGCAGGGGCTGTAGACACAGAGAAGGTGAGGATGGGCAGTGCAACCCATTGCAGCATTTGAATGGCAACCTTATCCTGGAGACTGGCTGGAGATTGGCTGGGCTGTTTTTTGAACCAAAATTATATACATTTATATTATAATTATAAATTAAATAGTATTACACAATACTATATGTTCTTCTAACTAGTTAATTTTCCTGCTTGTAAAGTTTCTTTGTATTAATCCAATGAACACTGCTCAATTTCAAGGCACTAGTTACAGTAGAAAGAGTTGTGACAAGCTTGAGGCTTGCTAGCTGCAGCTGGAAGCTGGAAAGGTCATCTCCATCTCTCTGCCAATCCCTCTCCAGGCTGAGTTTAAAAATGCATGAGATCTGTGTTGGCTCCCTTTCAGTGATGCAGGTGAAGGAGGGATTACATGAGCTGGTCATTTTGTGGGTGGGAGAGGGGAGGGAGGGGAGGGAGCTGAGGTGAGTAGCAGGTGTGGAGCGTATAACCCTATTCATTTACCAGTGATCCCACTGTGTTTAGGAGAAGATTATTTTTTTTTTTTGGTGTGATTTATGTAAAAGAAGGATCTATATTATTGCTGCTGATCAGTTTTCATTGAGTCACAATCAAAATTAATTTAAAAAAAATTTCCTTGACTCTTGCTGTTATTGGAGATACACCTTAAGTGATTGTAGGCCAGTATCTATTAGCCTTATCTGGCAGATAAAAAATCATGTCACTGGTTTAGGTGTATCCAGTTGCAGTTCAGAGAGCATTGTTCCCATCTGTTCATGACAAACAGCTGTCTGATCCCTCTGCATAATAATATTCCCATGCTCCTGGGCTGAGCTAGTGGTATGTGTTACTCCAGGGTTCCTGCTCACAGCTGAGATCCCCTGCCCGTGTGACAGACAACACTTCTAGCTTGGGCTTCTATGCTACTCCAGCCTGCAAAGCTGCATCTTCCCAGCATGTTGTCAGAATGAGGTTCAGAGTTTCCTCAGGACCTTTTATTTGGCTTGATTATGGTGGATTTATTGATGGAACAAAATGATGTCTTGAGTCCTAGGGAGATAAAAGGTGAAAGAGTTTTACAAAGGATTTGGTGTTGGTCTTGTTTATTTTCCATTGAAATTGGTGAAATTTCTGCTACCAATTGAAATGAGAGTGGACTTCAACTGGTCTCCAAAAATCTTATCCTTATTTTTTTGTCTCTTATGGTGTGTCCTTGAGGTTTCCAAAATTGTAGAATGAAAGTCTGTACCCAGGTGAGAGAATGTGTTAGAGCCATGAAACTGAGCTTTGGAGATGGGGCTCTCGTGATGATGTAACTGAGCACGGCATTCTCCAGTGTATTGGAGTTGCCTGCAGTCGATACACAGATGTACGCCGAGAGGTACAGACAAAAGATGGCCAATTTTTTGGCTTGTAGTTCTAAACCAAGCATCTTAGGGCAAGTTTGCAATTTCACAAGACACTCGACTCCTGTTAAAATATTACTGTGTTAGTTTTCATTTGGACAAAACCCTAAACTACTGCTATCCTGATCCTGACCATTTTTAGGACAAAACTTGAATTTTTTTAGAGTTCATCTATTTTTAGTTTAAATAGATTTTCATTTTCACCTTCAGAGTGGGAAAAATAAACCTGACTGGATTTCTTAAGGTAATCCTGAATGACCAAAGCTTTGGTTATGTTTCCTTGCATGGTTGATTTTTAGCTTGAGCCATGTGAATGTCCCCATGATTAACATTAAACTCTGTTCTGGCCCCTGATGGATGGTACCTCTTCATTGCTCTCCCCACTAGCCTGGATGCTCTGTCATGGTTTTTGCCTGTCCAGAGGTGAGTTGTGTCCCAGGCACCATCATCACCCCTGAGCCAGGGAGGAGCAGTTTTGGGCTTTACCCCCAGCTCCCTGAGACTTGGGCAGCCCCATCACCACGTGGGAGTGGTTAAGCAAAATGCAGGAGGGTTTGTGTGCTTGGGGGCTACCAAAACACTTCGCTTGGATGAGAAAATGTTTGGAATATCTACCATAAAATAATCCTAGTGTTTCCTGAACACTCCAGCTCAGGCCATAGGTAGTAACTTTGTACCTTGAACCTCCTCATTATGGGATTAATTAGCTGTGCTTTTAAAGATACATTAGCAACCTTGAGGTTTTCATCTCTAATTATGGCCTCACTGTTTTATCTCAAGCATTTCACCTCTAGAATTGGACTGCATTTTCCTGTCTTTAGGCAATTTCAGTGTCAAAGCTGTTTATTTTCACTCGATGTTATAGCCTGATATAATTTCTTCTTCTACCTCTATAAAAAAGGAAAATTGACATCTCAGTTTCTCAGCCTCCTACACAGGGTAGCACAGTGTTTGCCTTTTATTCCCAGAGTAGCAGAGTTAGTTAGCAGTGGTAAAATGTGGTCCTGTTCTCTGTTACTGGAGAAGTCATAAAAATAAAATTATAGAAGGTATTGTTGGGTCGTTTGCTGTTATTTTGCTTTTAGGATTAAATGACGTGCTACTGAAACTGGAGACTAAATGATGGCTTATTCTCTCTCTGTTATTGGATATTGCCTTTTGAATCAATCTCTAGGTCTTTGAGTTAATTATTTGGAGGAGATATGATGCTGTGTAAGTGTTCCCTCCCTTCCCACATGCTGGCATGGCCTATGAGGAAGGAAAGGACATAGACAAAGTCTGATATAAATGCTGACCCTGTCCGAGTAAGTTAAGAAGGAGCAGGAATTACTAAGTGTTGGACTTATAATCTGAACAAGAATGACCATTCAGATCAGAAGTGCTTTGAATACTTAGGTGAATCCATAATGAAATTTTAATTATGCCTTTTTGTGACTAAGCTTAAATTACTGCCTTATCAATGTTCCAGTCAGTAAGGCCAGATGCATTGGTGTTAAATAATGTTAGCATTTTATCGTGAGCATTTATTGGAAGCAAGGCCACTCTGTGTTAATTTTCCATGAGAAGCACACTGTGGTGTTTTCTACTTTGCTCCAGGTCTTGATGCTGTCGGGAAGGTGCTCGCCCGTTGGAGTGCGACCTGATGCTGTGCTGTGGGCAAGCAGCTGCAGCCATGGTGGGCACATGAGCTGCCATTGTGATTCTGAGAGCAGCAAAATCAATTTAGACTGTTGGATGTCCAGGGGGACCCAAGCTGCCAATGCCATTGGGAGAATTGGGGGTTGCATCTGAATTTTCTTATTATAGATGCATGGATTAGCTTTTGCAGCTATTTGTCTTCTCCAGCTGTATAGGGCAATGGATGGGGATGAAACCTGCACTGCAGCCTATAAAAAATTGTGCCTTGCTTCTGAGTTTTCCATGCTTTAACAGTGAGGCATAACACGGTATGCTGCAGCACTTAACCATTGGCATACTAGGACATTAACAAACCTCTGTGTGCATATAATTGTATCTTGTAATACCTGTCTCCTGTGATAAAGAGCTTTAAGAGAGTATGCTTTTAAGGTATTGGAAATGCAGAGATTTAAGTGGGAGTCTCAGTGGTTCTCTCAAAGCCACATGACAGCTCAAGCTGGTGATGGAAGGAGGACCAAGAGCTGTAAGACCTATTTCCAGTGCTTGCTCTAAGCTCTAATGAACGTGCCTTTTCTTAACTCAAAGCCAAAGCCTAAAGTTTGTGTTGTGAAATATCCAAGAAAGTGAAACTCAGGATGTTTATAAGCCAGTTATCTTCAACCCTGCCAGACATCTAATGCAGAGTCACAGTCCTGACTCATGCTTTTATACCATTATGAGTAATCAAGCTGGTGAAATGATGGAAGTATCTCTGGTTACTTATAGCAGTTTCTTATGTTCGGGCAAAAATAAACAACTAATGTACAACATAAGGTGACTACCAAAATTACCTGCAGCCCAAAGAGAACAATGTTCGTTCTTAGATGTACATTTTGATTGTACTTACTCATCAGAGGACTCCTCAGGAAATAAAATAAAAACATACAATTGATCACATGGAATATTGGAGAAAGTGGGTGGAAAATGAGTCAGTCACTCTCCGGTTGTTATGGTACCCAGATGTGGATGTTGTGGACAGGTCTAGTAGTTTAATTTGGATACAAATTCATGACTAATTCCCTATTCCCTTCTGCCATGCAGAAAAGAGCATCTGCACTCTCATTTATCTATGAGCAATGCTTTTCATTTAATTAGAAATGTCAAGGTAAAATGATCTTTTCTGGGCGTAGAAATGGTTCATGTACCTAAAGGGTAATGTGTGCTTAGAAAACGTTAAGACATTCTAATTAGTGAATATGTTAAAACTAGAGTACTGCACCAGCACCAAGCTTTTTAGAAATAATGTTTTGGAGGAGATGATAAAATTTGATAAACCTTGTTATTTTTGGTTGACCTAAGCAGTTATTTATTGGTAATTAAAGCATATTCTTTTTATGTGGTATAATACCATCCCTGTATGATATAAAGCTCTTTGATTGTGGATGCATATGATGTTTAACATATAGGAAGAGATGCACTGCTATATCATGTCTATGCTTTGCATTTAACCCCTGTTTCACATTTGGTCTCATTTTACTGCATTGATTGCTATCCATAATTACATTCTCAGCAGCACGTTCAATTTCTAGATGGGCGTGGGATTCAACATGTTCCTTCTGTGTCATCTTGAATGGTATTGCAGAGAAAAGCAAGGCAGCATGCAAAAAATGTCAAGTGTCTCTAGTAGGAGGCATGAAGGAGGGAGGCATGGAGTGGATAAGTCCTACAGACCTTAAGAAAAACACTCCTGAATTCATGGGAAATGCATCTGTCTTTTTGGGATATGGTCTTCATTCCCTTTCTCCAGGCAGCATGGCTCTGGGAAGGTGGATGCTGTGGATGCCAGTTCTTTAGTTCCTTGACAGAAGTACTGGAGCAGGGCACTAACAAAAGGGATGTGTTAAATGTTAATAGGGGACCACTTCACTTAAGGAAGGACCTGCCCTCTAACCTGGGGATGCTCAGACCCACTTAGCATTGAAAGACCTTTCCACATGGCTTCCCATTCTTTTACATGGCTAAAGGGCAGTCCGCAGTCTCTAGGTTGTCAATCTTTGCTAGATAACTCAGTTCCACCATCAATAATTTTTTTAACAATTTTTTAAAAGGGGCAGCTGTAGTAAGATTAATACGTTTGAAAACATCAGTTGAGAAATGGTGGTTTTGGGCAACTCTGGCTCACATGGGTAATTTCTCTGAAGTCAGTGGGATGACTTGCTTGAGTAGAGGCCATTAGTCATTGTGTCTGGCTCTGTATGTCCCTAATGAAGCGTGTGTTGCTAGAGAAAGTTGCTGCTTCTAAGAGGAACACACAGATTCAAACTTAGCGAGTGGATGGTGGTGTGGGCAATCATTGCTGCTTAGCAGATTCGTTGTTTTAGGAAACATGACTCAATAAATTGTTTCCATCAAAAATGCCCATTTTATTTTTATTTGGATTAGCTTAGATGCTGTCGGGTCATCAGGAAGAGAGTCTCCGTTTGCCTAGAAGCTCTGTATGCTCTTGCCATGAATAATAATCTCTGCTGTAGTCATATGTAATACAGTGACCAGGTCTTCGATGGATTTGATAACCTAACTCCACTGATTTCAGTAGTCATAATTTCTTTGGCAGGTGAAAATAATGCAGACAGACGGAGATATAGTGAAACACTTATCTCCAAGTGTCTGAAAAGAAAAACAGGGTTAAGAAAACCAGTTCAAAGTAGTAACAATGTATTCAAGTAATATTAATTTTTCCAGGCAGCTGCATGTGAATTTTTCTTAAGCTACAGTTAATTTTTTGCAGTGAGGAATAGGGTGGGAATGGCTGGAAAAGAGCGTGCAGACTGTGCAGTGTTGCTGTGTATGCAGCAAGACTTGGAAATTCTTAAACAAAAAAGATTGCCCAGAGCAAAACTGAACTGCAGAAGCTGATCCTCTGATGATCCTGGTCATGATTTTGATGGTACCTGAGCATGGCCAGAGTTCTCTGCTGGGCTGGTAAGTGCCCTGTGGGGAGTGATGCTGAGGGCAGAGCATCAGGGATTTCTCTGCAGCATGCCTGTGTTCTTCTATGGACTGGGGCTACTGGGGAGTAGCTGAAAAAATCCCGTGGTAGTAAAGGACATAAGATATTTCTTAACATATTATAGACCAGCTAACCAGAGCTCTTCAGAAAAAGAAATAAAAGCAATGGTATTATAAAAACTGGGGATAAAAATATCTGCATTGAGAAAGGTAAACAACCAGATGAAGATATTAAGAGGCATCTCTGACTAATATAAGGTAAAACAACAAACAGAAATGAGAAATTATATATAGTATATAAAATAGGTGATGTTGCCTGGTGACATTGGCCAGAATATATATAGGAAATAAAGAGAGTTTTTAGACTCCTAGAAAAGATAGAATAATGTTTACTTTACACTAACTCCATTACTGATAATGATATTTTATGATGAAGGGAGACTCACCTGTGAAATACTTTCATGGAAAATAATTAGAAAGTGTTGAAGGGTTGGTACAATAATCAGAAGGATTATTTGAATCTAGAAAAAAAATGTTCAATTAATTTAAATAATGAGTTTGGTATAATAATGAGTAATGGAAAAGTCTGAGAAATGGAAAAAAATAATGCTGCCTTGTTTTTTAAAAAAAGGCAGTCTTGCCTATCACTGGCTCATAAACCTGACCAAACCAGTGTAACAAATTACAGAGGAGAGAAAATCATTATCTAGCAAATAACAAAATCATGGATTTCACTGGAACAAATGATGTCAGCCAAATTTCATTGCTTTTTGTGTTAGAGACAAATCAGTAGATGAGGGTGACTACAGCTCATGTTATTTATGTCTGTCCAGTGATAAAGCGCTTGCTATCGTATTGCATTGAAACCCACTCATAAAACAAATTCAGCCTGTGCTTTGTATCCTATCGCATGGATTGATAAGTGACTGAGGAGCTATAAACAAAGCAATGGCACATCCAGATAGAGATTCGTAGCAGGGTAAATACTTCACAGAGAAAAAGCATTTCTATTTAACATTTTATTTGATAAAGGTAAATTTTAACTACCCTCAGAAACTGTGTAGATGGTACTAAACTAGTAGCTATAGGAAGCACTGAGGAAAAAGGAATAATTCATGGCATGGAAATATGAGATTGCTATGTGTGTAACTTGGTGACAGAGTATCCAATAAATGATTTTGAAACCCTCAGCATTTGCTTCCCCCCAGCCCCCCCAGGATTTTAGGTGTACATAAAGAAAAATACCATGAAACTCTTCCTTTCTGTGCAAGAGAAAGGGTTGGCCATATGTGGTGAATTGACTGTGTCCTAACAGCAGAGTTGCGTTGCTTTGCTCAGAAACAGGCTGAGCCAATGTTAGCCAAATTTGCAATGGAAATCCAGTTCTTTCTTACATTCCTTTCAAAAGCTGTTCCTGGACATTTAGACAGCTTTTTGTCCACACATTTTTGGTAATTTTTATTTTAAAAGCTTCATCTCTCCTGTAAAGGATCTGCATACCAGGGCATACAACTGATAAGAGGGAATGCAGACCCTAGCCCCTGATCCATCAGCCCCCTACAAATACATGCTTAGTTTTGAGGTTGGGCTCAATACTAGAAGAATACTCTATATTTTGGGTTTAAATGGGGGTTATGGAAATATTGGCACATGCTGGGGTGCTTTGCCACGTGACTGCAAGTGGCAGTGCTCTCCCAAAATGATTCTGTTCCTGCGCACTAGCTAATATCTACCAATGATAAAATTATGACTTTCTAATGACTTCTTAGAGAAGGGTGGATTACATTAACCAGAAAAATGACTTCCAGTGAATAATTCAAGTATCTGTAATAAAAATAATCTAAAAAATGTGTTCAGTGGAAGGCAGAAATCTGGAAATAAGGACTGTCTAAAGAGATCCAGGGATACAGGATGACAACATAACAGAGTACATTTGCCAAGTAGCATACTGAAAAGGATCCGTTTGGTGACAGAAAGTGCCAGTCTGTCTCCTGGTGGCTTTTCCCAAAGAAACCAGGGATGAAGGGTGTAAATAAATAGACTAGGGAAAAATTCAATTCAAATTTGATTAAAACTAATTTCAAATTGAATTTAGAAATTCAATTCAAATTCACATAGATTGTTAAGTGGTTGTACTGGAGAGAGAAAATGCAATATCAGGTTTATTCTGCTGTTTATGGCACTCTGAGTGCTGAGTTGAAGCTGAACTGCCTGAAATACTAACGGCATGAGATGAGGACATCTCACTTCTAACAGGGTGACCTATTTGAGATGACTGGAGTGACTGGGACTTGTTCCTGGATTCCTGGATCCATCTTTGCATTCTGTGGTGGCATCGATAGCGGCTTTCCAAGGCTCTTCTTTCTAGGTGTGGCATACAAATGTTTTCATGGGAAGCTGGAGTGGATTTAGACTTTCTAAATCAAATACAGGTGTTCTGAGGGACACTGCTGATGGAACTGCAAATACACATAAGACTGAAATATTCTTGACACAGCTTTTAGCTATTTTTCATGTTACTTTATCAAAGCATCTGTACGTGGTAAATCCAGGGAGCTGGCAGCCTGTCATGGTCAGCATGAAGTGTGCATCCATTTAGGTCCAGCTCTGATGGCACCCCTTGTTGCTAAGGCTGCTTGAAGGCTGAAATCTTTGTCCCATCTGACATACAGGTCCTGCCAGTGTTTGAAGCAAGAAAGACTTTAATGATCTGCCTCTCACAATAGTGGAGATAGACGGCCAATTATAGGTGGTGTTTAGGTTTCAGGATCATTAAATTCATCAGCAAAATGCATCCTAGTTCCTGGGAGGTTGTATTTTGCAGCTGAAGAAACTGTTCTACTTGCTGCCCTTGTTCACCGCCCAGAAACAGCAAGAAAAGCTGCAAAAAATCCTGTTGGAGGAAAAACAGCTCAATGCAAAATTCAGTTTTATAAGATGAAGCCAGCTATGACTGTGGTCTGTTCTGTTGACTTCATATAAACCATATTGCAATATTATTTGCCTGTGTCTAGCGTACCCTGTGAATGTATAACATGATAGCTAATATATTTGTTTCTACTGCAGTCTTTACAGATAAAAGAACCCCTTGCCTCCTCTTTGGCAGCAATGAATTTCCCTTTGCCTCCATTTTAGCTATTTCTTCCTTCTCCTTATAATGTTTCCATTTATCTCTTTTTCTCTTCTAGCCTTCTGCTTCCTCCCCTGCTATAGCACAGTTGGGTTTAGAAATTATTTTATGAACTGAACTTTACAGAGATAAAGAGTCAGCTCCTGCAAGTGATCTGTACATAAAAGACAAATTAACCCTGAGAATCAATCCTGAAGAAAGCTGAGGAAGATTTCTGCTATTCATAAGCCTATGGGCTTTCTTTTCTCCCCTTCTTTCTTTGAAATGTGCCATTGGATCAAGCTGTTGGGAAACTCCATTGACTTCAGTGCTGCAAATGAAATTGCATTTTGATACTGAGTTTGACACAGTAGTTTCCTTTGAAGAGTGCATGTTCTAGGAAAAAAGCACTGTGACAAATTGTAGCTTCCGTAAACGTGTAGCAGGGTGATTTTGGACCTGATAAATTTGGTTTAATCAAGAGAGTTGTAGAAATCTTTGTGATTTAACATTTTTCACTGTTTGCTCTTTGGAGCAGAAATTTAGTTTTGTGAAGTTGGAAATGCACCAGGGGTCATTTTACAGACTGTTACTGTAGATAGGAGCTATCAAAATAGAGCAAGTCATTTGCTTAAATAACAAGAACACAGACAACAAAGATAGGGAAAAGACAAATATTGGCCTCCAGATTTTTTTTTCTGTTGAAGGATAGCTTGGTGATAATGCCAAAGGTTTAAATGAAAAGTGGTTTCTAGATGTTGCATGAAATCTTTATGTTAATATCCAAGCTATGAAATGCACTGGAAGCTCTCATTGCTTTCTTAGAGCATTTCATTTACAGAATATTTACATTTTTATAATGTACAAATGTGCTATATATAGATACCCTTGATTTCACTAAACAATTTACTCTTGTTTTAGAGAACACTTCCACTGGTCTAAATTGAATCTCAAGTCTGACATGCAACAAGTTGGGAATTGAATTTATAATTTTCTCTCTTTTTTTTTTTTTTTTTTTTTCTGTACAAGACTTTATTAAGTCAAGCTAAAGAACAGAATTATCATTTGCTTGTTGAATCATACTTTGGAGTTAAAAAAAAAATCACATTAGGGAAATCCAAGGAAGGAAACTCTTACTACTATAAGAAACGGCAACTGAGGCCAAGTTGGACTAGGAGCCTGGAAATTCATAGAAGTTTGCAAATTGCAGTGTGGCAATCCCGAAAAGCATTGAAGTTGTCCTCGAAGTCAGTAAGAAATAAGAAAGCTTCTCTCCTCAGCTGAACTCCAGGACAGTTATGGGGTCTGAAGCAAATTTTTTTTTTTTTAAATTTTATTTTTAAAAGAAAAAAAAAGTCTGATATGTGAATTATCCTCAACTTATACCAAAGGAAGATGGATTCAGAGTGTGCTGAAGACAGGGAAAGTTTTAACCACTGAATTCAGGGTTTTTGTGAATTGCTCCATGTCCTCCCCTCCACCCATCTCTCTCTCTCAGCCCGTGCTCTCATTGCTGTAGCTGTGTCCTAGCTTCTTCATGATGAAAACACAGAGCTGCTCTTTTTATAGCTGGCTTTGCAACAGTGTCATAAGATGCTGTAAGACTAAAATGCATTAAAATTATGAGTGTGTATGAGCAGTTCCAGGCTATAATAAACCTTGTCTTCAGTCTGTCCCTATATATCTAGTCATGCTGTGTATTCCAGTTAGACAAGGGAGTAAGAGTGGGTGATAGACTGGAAGAGTTTTATAATCTGAATAGCATAAAAATACCATGAAATCAGTGAAGATCATGTTGCTATTAAACCTTTTCACCAGCGCATTTCAGGAATGCTGAATGGGAAAGGAGCTCTCCCTCCTCTTCTTCAGCCCTCTTTCCCCAGTTGTGTGATTTTCCTTGAAGTTGGTTCCTGCTCTAGAGGGATTTCTTCTTGTGGGGTGAGGTGGGGAGAAGCGGGTCCCCCATGTCCCCTATCTCTTGTCCTCCAGAGGACCCCTGTCGCAGATACTGTAATGATAATTTCTTGGGGCTGATATTCCTCTTGTGCCTTATGAATGCCACATAACAACACGAAGTCTTTGCTCCATTTCTCAGTTTGAAGGAGGTAGCTGTAGATTGTTGGAAGGAAGAGAGGTTGTGATGTGGCAGGACTTCTGGTTTCTTGGTGGGTGCAGGGCAGCATTGCACAGACTTACAGGTGATCCCTTTCCTTTTTGCACCTGAAGACAGCTCCCTGCAGATGCTAGTGCTGGGGGGTTGCTATAAATGTCTGGACAACCTTCCCCATACTTGTCACTTTACAGCTGATGATTGTTGCAGCTACATCTTGATCCCCAGATGTTTATATAAACTCCTGTTGACATTAATAACAATATAAGACAATTGAGGAGTTTGTAAAGAATGATGTCCTCATGTTGTGAGCAGGCACAGTAGATACAAGCCCACCTGATGATGGGATGCCATGACCTTTGTCTCAGTTCTGGGTTGCTAGGATACAGAGCACCAAAATGACAGACATAGGTGGCTATTAATTACCAATTTCCCCATCAATAGATCACGGCTGCCACTTTTCAAGGCAATCCGCTCTGCTTTTCTTTCTGGCTCCAGCTCTGATGAAAGCTCATCTGAATGATGGGATAGGTGGTTTGTCCTCTTCAGATCTACTTTAAAAATATTTTTCTCTGCATGGAGAGAAACTTTCCTTTTAAAAGAGATATTTTTCTTCTCATTTAATTTATTTTTTCACATTAGATTTATATGTTCACAGGGGGAGGGGTACTGCTGTCAGCTTTATTCTGCTTGCTTTGGCTTACTTAAGTCTCCAGAAATGTGACAAATGCAGTCAGACAGAAAATAGCCTATCATGAGCTTCTCCAGCAAAGCAGAGGACTCTTCCAGCCACCTGGGAAAAAAATAACATGTTTTATCAAACACTGTTTTTCTGGTGAGAGATCATACTACTTTTTTTTATTATTATTACTAATTGATAGGAGTGCCAAATCCCCACGGGCAGGAGGACCTGTGGATCAAATCCCAGGCCCCCTTTCAAAGCTTCATCCTTTAAAAGGTGCAGCTTTCTTATGCTGCAGAAATGAAGAGAGTTTGGTGTATTGTATGATTTGATCCATGGTGAAACTTTTTTTTTTTTTTTTAATTGGCCTGATTGAAATTGGTTGAAAGACAGTTACCTACTTAGTGGATTTGGATGGTGGCCCTGTTCTGAGTCAATTAAAAGCTGAACTTCTCTGGAACCATCTGTTTCCCTGCTCAGCAAAAGCACTGGAAGCTCAGAAGAAGTGTGCTCCAGTTCATTATGGAAGTCAAGCTTAATTTTTTAAAATAAAAAGTGAAAAAGAAATGTGTAGAAGACAAGACTGGCTGTTTAGAGTTTATCTTCTTGGAGGTTAAAGTTTTTGTACCATCTGAATGAAAATGTGTATCTATATGTATACTGACTAACGGGGACATGTGGACAACATAGGTTTTCTAAAATGTTTCAATTTGAAAAATTTACAAAAATGTGGTCACTTCACACAAAATATCTCAGGGAATTGAAGCTTTTCCAATCAGCAAATTTTCAACCAGTTTATGTCCATATGTTGTGTCCTTTCTGAGCCAGAGCTTCTGCCATGGTATAAAGCCAGTTGAGGTCCTCCTCAGTAAGAAACTTGCCCTGCTGTGGTCTGGAGCATCTCAGGAGCCATGTGGGGCCCTGGGAGAGCATCTTCTTGAGCCCTGCTATCACTGCATTCCCTCTTTTGGTAAGAGGAAAATGGAGGGTCTGTGTATCCTGGATCTATTAATGAAGTAAGAAGTTCTTTGAGGGGTGATCATTGTCTCTAGTAAATACTAACCATCTCCTCTCCTAAGTTTAAAGATGGTTATTTTTCCTATGGTTCTTTCACTGTTTCTATTCCCAGAACAATTTATTTTCTGCCTTTTCTTATCTAGCCTCATAGCATTAAGCTTACAAATGTGCTGTGTATGTGCTGAATATAATCTATTTAATAGAAAATGATTGCCTGAGGCTACAGATCTTAACTCAGTGTTAGTCAGCCCTAATTCAACCATGCTGCCCATTGGCCTGCAAAAGCCAGTTGGTTTTTTTTGGTTGTTGTTTGATTTTGTTGTTGTTGTTTTAATTTTCACTTTCGTGGCTGCTTAAATCTTTAGAGAATCCTTAGTCATGAGTTAAAGATTGTTTGGCCTGAGGAATTAATCCTTCCTAAGACAAGTCTTTTCTCCATCACATGTACTGGGTATTCATGAAAGCACAGTCTAAATCCAGGAGAGTTTTCTTTAGAGACTCACGGCCTTCTGCTAAGGAAAGTATGTTATTCACCTAAAGAAGAGACCTCAAAAACTGCTGTCTTTAAGATTTTCCTCATATTAGGTTGTACCTTAATTTAGACCCATCTCTGACTTCACTTTGGAAAATGAACTTGTTTACTTGCTGGAAATTTGATTCTTGCTCTAAAACAGGGAGCACACCACACACTCCCCTGACTAGTTTTCATGCATCTACCCCTCTAGCATGAGCTCCAGGAGTTAAGAACTATTATGCATTCCTTAACTTCTAGTAGGGTTTGATATGCCAGTAAGTCTGTGTCTCCATCTCTTTCCTGCCTACATTTCTGCTCATGAAAAAAATCAGATTTTGCTTCCATGAATTCACTTTTCTTCTTTTCTTTTTTTCTTCCTTGGGATGAAAGGATTACAGTTTGGTGGACTGTAATATTCAATAACGAGAGCATTTGTAACAGGAAGATTTATGTGAGTTCCTTCTAGGTAAAAGGATGAACTTTGCTTGCACGCAAGTACTAGAAAACCTTTTTACTTTTATGATTACCCAATTACATCAGAAAATTTCATCTCCAAGCCATCCATTTAAGGATGTATTAAATCCATGAGCCCCAGACACAAATAATTACATGGCAAATACCCCAACCATGTGACCAAATGTGCAAGCACTTTTCTGCTAGAGAGCCTGTATAGCCCCACAGTCCTCTTCATCACCCCAGATACAGCTCTGTGGGCAACTTTTTCCTTTCAGCTCTGCATACAGCCTTACAGCTTGCTTTCCCCAGCCCCACGTGTGGCTGGCTCCAAACCTTCAAACCAGCCTGTCCCCTCCACAGAGGCACAGCCCACAATATCAGTTATGTCTTTTTTTCCCAAGCGTGTTGCTCTCTGCTTGTTGCAAATGGTAGCAAAGATTCAGGTGTTCAGCTGCTAATTCATGTTCTGTGCTACATGGGGTATCTTCGGGTGCCTTACCCCTGTGGAAGCTCTGTTACTGCCCAGGACCCAGGTAAGTGAAGCATCTGTGCATGGGAATACCTTAAATGAGCTGGGCTGTCAGATGTGCCTTGCAGGTTGTGGGTTTCTCACCACTAAGTTGAATGTGGGACCTTGCTTGACAGTGAGTTTCCCATGGGCAAAGAAAGACACCAAAAAGTTGCTTTCTGCTTCTGTCTACCATCATCTAACATGATACAGCTTACCAGTTTATGATTTGGGTAGCATGTGGTTGGAGTAGAAAAAAGTACATAGAACTTGATTATGTGCCTGGTAGCATTATTCGCACCCTTTTCTCTTCCTTAAAAACCATGTGGAGTGTGCAAGTGCAATGGCCCTGTACAAATTGCTGCTAATCAGCTCTGGTATTACTATTTCAAAATTTACAGGCTTGTTCTCTGTGCAGGATATGGGAATGGCTTTTAATGGTCCAGTTGCACTCAAAAATTAGGTCCTGGCTCTTCAGACTCTTTCTCTGTGTGGGATCACTTATGGTGGGAGCCAGGGTGTGGTTTGTAGCTCCTGGCAGCTGAGGGGCCATGGGCAGGATGGAGCCACTGGCAGTTAGAAATTGCAGGGGATTATTAGGATGGGAATTGAAGATGTCTGCAGTGTGCTGAGTCTCATTGCATAGCCACAGTGAATGAAGGAGAAGAAGAGGGGTCAGGATGTGCACCATTATTCTGCAGTGTGCACTTATCACCAGCTTCAGGTAATGATAAACATTTTCTCTGTCCTTCTGTGAGTCAGATGAAGACATCTCCCACTCCACTGCAATTGTAAGGTTTGCTGAGGTGCCTCCCAAACCCATGAGAGCAGTGATTTTAGTTGCAGCTCCATGACGTGCACTGTTGCATCATGCCTCTCCACCAGGTACCTTCTGCAAAACTCTTCCTGCTTTAAACCCAAAGATAATCCTGGGATTTCACTTTCTTCCTCCACTCTACAGGGCATCCATCACCCACCATTGATGTCACATGGCACCTTGGTCTCCACGAAGAGGATGTGGCCCTTGCTATAGACAGGACCAGGCTGTTCCCAGGGAATACTCATGTCATACCATACCTGGACTTATCTGCACACCCCAGTGACTCTGCTTCCTGTCATTCCCACCAAGCAAACAGCCATGCTGCTCTGCCAGCACAGGGAAAACATTTTAGCTTCTCCTCTGCTCTCCACTGGCCTGACTTGTGCACACACCACACTGCTTGCTAATGGCTCTGCCATTCCTCATGTGTGCTTTTATCTGTAAGGGTCAATTAATTCACTAATGCCATCATCTGTCTGCCCAGGATGACTCCCAAACACCTAACATTTTGCTGTGTAATAATGCAGAGGCACTTATTTCTTTGAGGCTGTCTTCGTGAATCAGTGTAACATATTTGCACAGCAAAGGGGATTTGGAATTAATGTGTAGCCCAAATCAGGGCTATTGATTGAAAACTCCTTCCTGTTTGACATTGTTTATGTTTTTTAACGAGGACACACCAGCCACACAGTTCATATTGCGCTGAATCATCTTTCATAAATCACCAGGTCAGGTTGTTTTTTTTATTTTAACCTCCCTGTCCAGCGGACTGGGAATAGCAGTGCTCTGGGGGCAGCTCAGACTCAAAGGGATTGGTCACTCCTGGATTTAATTTTGTTGTGATTTACTACAGCATCACACATTTAAAAAAAAAAAAAAAAAAAAAAGCAAGCTGCAAAGCAAACCCCCAAGCTCAGGCAGATGGCTTCTGCTCGTAATCCTTCATCCTAATGGCTCCTGACAGAGCAGCTGTGGTTTGTGGCTAGGCAGGGTTTTCCATCAGAAACAACAGTTTTCCTGGGATATGAAACTTAGCTGTAGGAGTTTGCTTCACTCAAGCATCTCTCATACAAAAGAACAACAGAGAAGAGAGAATTACTCTTTTGGGAAGGGAGGCAACCTCATTCCCATTGAGATAATCTGCTGCCATGTGACTTTTGCTCTCTGCTTGTCCTTAGTATTTTTTAAAAAAATATCCCAGCCTTTGAATTACTGGTGTTGGAAAACTTTCATAGAGGCTGAAGGTGAAGGCCCTCAAAAGGAAAACAGCTTCAAATGCTTACAGATCTTCCTAAGAGAGGAGACACTTGCAAGGAGACGCTTGTCTCCCTTAGCAACGTATGAAACCTTACCTGGGATAAAACTCACGCCACAAACAACTTTGGGTGCTCAAGACAATCTGCCCTCAGCTGCGGAACAGCAGCTGCTCCTATAGAAATGTGTTGTTTCCATTACAACACCTCTTGGTAATGAAGATCTCCACTACACAGTGTTTCAGTAGCTCCCCATCAGTGAAAGCACCTCATGCCCAGTTATTTTTTCATCCATTCTTATGTATCTCCCCCATTTTTAAGGTAAACTGCAGTGTTCTGGCAGGTAGGATCTCAAGTATTAGTTTTTGGTTGATTTTTAATGTCTTTCAGCCTCCTGGGTCTGACCCACCTGCATTCCTATCTCCAGGCACAGGATTCAGCCAAGCAATTTTAATGGAATCATTTGAGTGGTAGAACACTGGAACAGGTTGCCCAGAGAGGTGGTGGAGGCCCCATCCCTGAAGACATTCAAGGCCAGGCTTGATGAGGCTCTGAGCAACCTGCTGTAGCTGCAGATGTCCCTGCTCCCTGCAGGGATGTTGAACTAGATGACCTTTAGAGTTCCCTTCCAACCCAAATCATTCTATGAATTTTAAGAGATGAAAGTAAAGGCAATGATGAATTAGGGAGTCTGGGTTGCTAATGGAGGATTTGATTTAGCCTTTCATTCCTTCTCTTTGTGAATCCCATGAATGTAAAGCTATTTTTTTCTTCAGGAACCCCCAGGGAGCTTCACTGACTTGGTCACCTCTTGTGTTGGATTTCCCAGTCCTGCCTGAAGTGTCAAGCAGGTAGAAAGGCTGTAATTGAGATTTACTGTCTTCAGTTCTGTGTCTGCACATATGAGCATGAAATACTCATCCAGTGGTAGGGATTCATAATTATTTCTGTCTGTGCCTAGCAGTGCATAGTTGTATATTGATTTGCTGTAGTCAAGATGAGCCGACTAATTACGACGATTCATTACAAACACTGAATTATGGCATTAGGCAGACAATTGTTTGGTGTGTGACAAATTATGAATAAATAGGATAGGACATTGCACAGAGAAAGGCTCATGGAAGGTAGCAGGCTGGGAAGGCGTGGGGTGGCTTTGGCTGATTTGACAGGGCTCCTCCATCCCTGGAGTCTCCTTGAGTGCTGCAGGAGACCCTTAAGTCATGTTGAGTGGTGTTATCTCTGTGTTATGATTAATATAGTACTGACGGTGTCTCCACCTGACACAAAAAAGCTTTGACTGGGTTCTCTCCATCTCATGTGGAAGTGGAACTGATATTGCTATGGGGGTCTGCTATAGGCTTCCCAACCAGAGCAGTGAGGTAGATGAAATATTCTATAAGCACTCAGGAGAAATCTTGAGGTGACTTGCTGTTGTTCTTATGGGGGACTTCAACTTCCCAGGTATCTACTGGAAATACAACACAGCAGAGAGGCAACAATCCAGGAGGTTCCTAGAATGTGTAAGGGACAACTTCCTCACAGAGCTGGTAAGGGAACCGACCAGGGAAGGTGTCCTGCTGGAGCTCTTGTTTGTGAACAGAGAAGGACTGGTGGAGGATGTAGCAGTGGAGGACATCTAGGGAACAGTGACCATGCAATTACTAAGTTATCTGTTGTTAGAAGCGTTGCAGGGAGGGGCAGCAATACTGACACTTTGGACTTTGGAAGGGCAGATTTTGACTTGTTTTAGAGGTCACTTGGTAGAATCCCTTAGGAGTCAGTTTTGAAAGATGTAGGAGTCCAGGAAGGCTGGACACTTTTTAAGAAGGAAATCTTAAAGGCACAGGAGCAGACCATCCCCACATGCTGTAAGACAAGTTGTCGGTGAAGAAGACCAGCCTGGATGAATAGGGAGGTTTGGCTCAAAATCAGGGAAAAAAAGAAGGGTCTGTGGCCTCTGGAAGAAGGGGAAGATGACTCATAATAAGTATAAAAATATTGTTAGGTCATGCAGAGAAATAATTACAAGGTCAAAATCTCAACTAGAAGTTAATCTGGCTTTAGAGGTAAAAAGCAACAAGAAAAATTTCTATAAATACATTAACAATGAAAAAAAGGCCAGGGAGTGCCTCCATCTGCTACTAGATTCAGGAGGAAAAATGGTAATAAAAGATGAGGAGAAGGCTGAGGTGCTTAATGCCTTCTTTGCCTCAGTCCTTAGTAATGGGAACACTTACACTGGGGAAAGTCACTACCCCAAGCCAAGAGACAGGGGCCAGGAACACAATATCCCCCCTACAATTCAGGAGATGGTCCATGACCTGCTGCTCAACACCAATGTGCATATATCTATGGGGCCGGATGGGTTACATCCCAGAGTGCTGAGAGAGCTGTCAGGGCTGCTCACCAGGCTGCTGCCCATCATTTATCAGCAGTCCTGGCTGACTGGGGATGTACCAACAGATTGGAGGTCAGCCTATATAACAAGGGATGGAAGAATGATCTGTGGAACTAAAGGCATGCCAGTTTGACTTTGGCCAGCTGAAACCATGCTATGATTCTATAACTGCCATATGGCTTGTGCTGTGGTCATACTCTGGGTCCTGACAAAATTTTCAGTCTGCAGTATTTTAAATGAGTGAAGTGAGACAGAAATATCCAGTTGTTTGGTTTCATGTTTCCCTTTTTTTCTTAGAAGAAAATGTTTTGGTGGGTGGGATTTGAAGTCTTCCACATTAAAAGCAATCCATTTAATGTGTTTTGACAAGCATGCTTTTAGCTGGAAAGCAAGCCATCTTCTATTGAACTGATATTTCAGAATGAAACATTCTTGCTTTTCAACTGAGATAAAACACCACAAGGATTGTTTAATCCTCCCTCCTCCCAGTCTTTGGAGTAAATGACTTGGACATCCTGAGTGATTGAATCTTACAGACTGTCAGGTGGCAGAGACTCCTCTGAAATGACATGTACCATCCTCTGGAGGACCTACCTCTCTCCTTGAACACTGAAGGGAGACATTTAGACTTATTTAAATGAGGACAGCAAAATTCCAGACTCCCAGATTGGGGCAGAATTGATACTTGATGAAATAGGTACAGTTTGTGGAGGAAAATGGAAACATAATTACGCTATGCCTGTGCTCAGTTCTGATTTTCAGAGCCAGTTAGGAATGAATTTGCTCGTCCACTGCAAGATACAACCATGTGATGCACATATGGGGTCTCTTCATCTCCTCTTGTCCCTTCTCAAATGTTATGTCTTGCTTAAAACTTCAGTGCTTGTAAAGTGAATGGTGGTCAGTGGTGGGGAGATGTTGTGGGTATCCATGCCAACGTTAGCCTGAGAAATGCAGGGTTTGCAGTATTTGGGAATCAGCTTATTTATAGTCATGTTGCCTTTCAGTGTATTTTTTTTTATTATTATTTTTTTTTACATCCAGACTACATTAACCTTGTGCTGGCTTCATCACGCTGGATAACGTAAGATTGATGATGTTGGTGGCCTGGCATAGTGGCCCGCATGCCAAGTGCCTTTGAACAGCACCTGCTGCCTTTGCAAGGGGAAGCCTGTTTGCTCAATAAAAGTGTGTTCAGCAGCACTATCAGCCTAATTGGCTGGAGAAGCCTATGCCAATGGTTTTATGTGATGAGCTTTCCTTGGCAATAAAACAGATGGATTATGAGGAAAGCTTTGCAGAATGACAGAAATGGGAAGAGATGTTCCTGTTTTGCTGCTTTTTGGAGCTCTGTTGAGGTGCTGATTGGGATTGCCATGGTGGGGGCTGCTCCATGGAAATTTTCTCCCACAGTGGAAGCACTTCTCTTCCACCCATCCGTCAGGCAGGATAGAAACTATGGATGTAGGATGCTCTTTAAGGAGGAGATTGATCCAGTCTTTAGGCCCTCAGGAGACCTGCATTCAGTTTTCTTGTGTGCCACCTTGTCACAGTGCTTGGGGCATGACTCTAAGCTAGTCAGGAGCCCAGCTGCTGTAGCAATAGGTGCCTGGATAGGAACAAGGCTCCTAAATACAAACCTAAATATCCTGGACCTGAGCTCCTATGCAGAATTAAATTGGGGATATCAACACTCATCTTCTGTAGAAAGGTGTTATAGCATAAAGATCACCCAACGTGTGCTTTGGTATTTTGTGTCATAAGAGAGAAGATATAAGCTAAACAGTGAATTATAAGGTTTTTCATAGGCTCTCATTTCAGATCTCTGATCTAGAAGCTGGGAAGAGCAATCCCAGCCAGGTAGTGACATCAGAGCTGTTCTCACCCATTTCAAATGTTTGGGCATGATGCAACCACTACCTCAGAATTGTACATTTTCCAATTAGAGTGGGAACATGAACCCCAGCAGACAGATTATGCTTTGGACAAGAATTTGCAGCAAGCTGGGTGAATGTCAATGTGTGTGTTGTCAGCTGGTCAAGAGCTCAGATGCTGAACTTCCAGCATGTTCACAAAATATTTCCTTTTTTGTTTGTTTGGTTTTTTTTTTGTGTGTGTGTTTTTTATTTTTGTCTTTTTTTTTTCCTTTTTTTTTCTTTAATGTAATTTAATTTTATTTTTCACTTGCTTTGAATTATGCCTTTGTTACTTTTTTGAGTTGATTCCTGTATGTTTTAAAGTTAGGATGTTAGCTGCAGCTTACTGAACAATAAAGCTCAGA
The DNA here is from genome assembly GCA_024611175.1 of Megaceryle torquata. Taxonomy (NCBI): domain Eukaryota; kingdom Metazoa; phylum Chordata; class Aves; order Coraciiformes; family Cerylidae; genus Megaceryle; species Megaceryle torquata. The sequence continues at coordinate 6,770 of JANIJG010009357.1, read as the reverse complement.
TGGTTGTAGTCAATGGTGCAGAGTCCAGCTGGAGGCCTATAGCGGTGTTCCCCAGGGGTCAGTACCGGGTCCAGTCTTGTTTAATGTCTTCATCAATGATGTGTATGTGTGGATGCACCCTCAGCAAGTTTGCTGATGATACCAAACTGAGAGGAGAGGCAGACACACTGGAAGGCTATGCTGTCCTTCAGTGAGACCTGGATGGACTGGGGAGTTGAGCAGAGGGGAAATAATGAAATCTAACAAGGGCAAGAGTAGAGTCCTGCACCTGGGGAGGAATAACCCCATGCACCCGCACAGGTTAGGGGTTGACCTTCTCCATGGAGAAGGACCTTGGAGTCCTGGTGGACAGTAAGTTATCCATGGGACAGCAATGTGCCCTTGTGGCCAAGAAGGCCAA
>JANIJG010009356.1:0-13425 GCA_024611175.1 Megaceryle torquata | reverse complement strand
TTTATGAATTAAATGGTTATTTTATAGATTTATAAATCTTACTCTTACAGTTTTCTTTCTGTTGACTTTAATTAGAGTTTATTAAAATATTTTTCTTACAGCTTTTTTTGATTTTTAATATTCATAGCACACCAGATATAAAATGTCTATAGCTCCTAAAGATACAAAGGAGGTCCTTTTTTCTAATAATGGGAGTTTCAACTTTGCAGATGCCTGTCCCTTTGTAGTTCATTACTAAGTCCTGAGTGGCCTGTTTTCTCCTTTCACTCACAGAGAAAGGTAGTCTCCCAGAGCCTTCATCCCTCCAGTTTATTCCCATTAACACTAGCTGAATAGCTGTGCAGCTAGCACCAAGAGGATCCTTTCTCCCAACTGCCTACTGTGACATGGGAAGGGGAGACAAGCAGATACTGTGGCATTAGAGGGGCCCTCTAGTTGTCACATGGGAGTTGTCAAGGAATAGATAAGGGTCCTTGGGACTATGCCCTCTGAGGTGTGATCTTAACTGATTTAAATGGTTTGTGGCAGGGCTGAAGAAACATTTGAACACACTTCCTGACTGTATGTGTGATACTGCTGTCCTGGGTTTGGCAGCTAAAATCAGAAAAGGGAGGAAACTGTATATTTGGGGATTTGTTGCTGGGAATTTTTTTCTTCCCTGCTCCTTCAGGAAGAACCAGAAGTTCTGGCATGCACTGGAAAATAAAGTAAGGCAAGATCTGATTAATGGAAGTTTGGAAAAGATACCTTCTCTAAACCAGAAAAAAGTCAGGTAAGGAGAAAACAGGAAGAAACATAAACTTTTTTTTTTTTTTAATACTCTACCTCCAAAGGTTCCTCTTATATGTTAGAAATCAGAAAATAAGTTCATAAATATGTATTTTCTGACATCGTTCTGCTATTTGGTGCTTGTGTTTCCTAAAACATATTTACACATAATAAGCAATAATAGTAAATGCCTAAAAAGGATTTTTCTGTACCTGTTCACAAAATACACACATTTTTTCATATACATTGCCCATCTTCCCTGTGGTTACTTATTATAAGGCTACCTGTCCTTATGCAATTTTGTATTTCATAAAATGATATGTGAATTATTGGGGATTGGCATCACAATTACAATTCTGTCTGTCAAACTATGATTTTCTTTAGCTTTCAAAGTCACCACTTCTATGTCTGGATATAATACAGGAACTATGTATACATAAAATATATACTGGGCATTTTTTGCCCAACTTTTCACTTCTCAATTCCATATTTTTCATTAATGTAGCTTGATAAAGAAGAAGCAGCTTGCCCTCTTGGAAAAAACATCATTCATTCATTTTGGATACTCACCTACACCTCCTTCTGTGGAACAGTCTCATCTGCCTGTTCCTTTGAATGCTGCAACTGCTGAAACCATAGAGCAATTAGAAACAGGGAAGAAGGTGTTTGTGTTCCGTGAGACGAGTGATCCAGTACTTTCTTTGCATAATTCTCCAAGGAAAAAGAAGAAGAACTTTCTTAATTCCAAAAAGGCTGCTCGTGCAAATATGGACTCGTGGGGCAACTTCCATCCCAAAGTGTAAGTTAGAGAAGAGGAAGTTATGTAAAATTCAGTAAAATAATGAGAGAGAATGAAGTGTGTACAGTTTAACACGTGTGTTGCTTGAATCTCATTTGCCTGACATTGTAAATAGCTGCAGTTTTAAACTGGCACAGTTAGCAACATGCACTGTGCATTTTTTTAGTTCATGTCGGTGTATGATGCAGTAGATGAAATATGGGTGTCTTATGATGCACATTCTGGCAGACAGGACTTGGTTCTCCTTCAGTACATTTTGATCACTTTTTGCACTGATTTTACCCTTTCTGACGTTTCATAATTTATATAGAACATCTATTTATTATATAAAGCAAGTACTGATTTACTATCCTGTTATTTGGTGTATTCCTGTAATAAGCTGTGCTATAACAGATGACATGAAGAGGTGAAGTGGATGACCCACCAGTCCTCTGTTCTCTGATTTTCTGTTATTCTAGCTAATTTCCTGTTTAATGTTGTGTTCTTAATAGATTTTCATTGTTGCTTCTGTGCTTTGTATTCTCCAGTGATAGCTGGTACTCCTGATCTTCAGCATATACACATGCACTTAGCCTTACAGCTTTTCGCTATTGTTTCTAAACTCACTTTGGGTGAACTATGGAGTACAGTTCAAGACTGTGTCAAATATTTGCATCCTCTTCAAATCTTTTTCTTGGTGAACCAATATAATCACACTTGCTCAGTAGAAAAAATGTAAACAGGTATGTAATACCTTCAGAAGACTTTTTGATTGCAGTGCTGCCAACTGTCATGATTTTAGGTGGGTATTTTTGAAGTTCTTATTTCTGGATTTCTCTGAAGTCATGAGAATATTGTTTTACATTTAAAAATGAGATAGTTCCTAAACCTTTATAGCTGACAGAAAGAATCCTGTAAATATAAACTCTAAAAATAGGAATACATTGCAAGAAAAACATATTTTTAATACTTTATTATATTCAAGCCTGTTTTCAGTTTTTTAACTGTAGTTGAATGCTATGCTCTGAGTGTACTGTGAGCATATATTTTGCATTTTTTCATGTATGATGTTTCTGTATCTTTGTATTAATAGGGTGCTGATTTAATTTTAAAAATTAAAATGTTACAATCTACGTGTGTCTGCAGTTGGCATCTATTCCAAGTGGAAAAAAAATATTTTTTTCCTCACTTCTCCTGACAAGCTTAAATATTCATCCAACAGTAAACAACAATTTGTGTTTCCTATCACTATTAGCATTAGAAAATGTATGCAGTAATTAGCCTGATAATCCTAATTAGTTTTTGATTGCGTTCTTCAATGTTCTCTTAGAAGTCATTGCTTCTACAGAAATAGGAGTCTTTTCGGGATTGTGAGGTTTGTGAGTTGCTCTGTTTTAATGTATGTGATATATATCGTCCCCAAGGCATGGGTCAGTAAAGGCAGGGGTCTGTCCCACCTTAGAGGTGGGTCAGAGCTGTATAGGAGGAGGCTCAAGCCCTATACAGGCAACAAAAACCAGTAGGAAAACCTGACCTATGCTCAGGGCTGCAGGTACTTGAAAGCTGAAGTACCCTCTCTTGAATGTGAGTCTATTCCAAGATTTCTTTGCAAGCCCAGACTCTAGGCTGTTACAATTTTAAAAGGGAAATTATATTAGAAATCACAAATAATATAATAGAACATCTGAGTATATATTGCAATATCAATTTATTAGCCTTAACAGATAATCTGTATGTCTAACAGTAGAAAGCCCATTTGTAACCTCATCACAAATTTGAAGCAGCACAGTGATTATAACTATTTGAGCAGGGAAAGACATGCCCTGCTGTGAATCAATTTCATACCATGCAATACATATTCAAAAAAGTGTCCAGATCTTAACGCCTCTTGTGCCTTATGAAAGAAGTATGTCCTAGTTAATAGCCCACTTTAGTAAAGAGTTGACTTTTGCTCAGCTTTGAGTCATTCAGAGGATATAACAAGGCCAGCTGTTGTGTGTGCAGTTCCATATGTGTACTACAGGTTTTAGTGTCCATATTGCATGGGTAAAGTCTTCCAAGGAATTTGTACTGGACAAGCCATTCACATTAAGCCCATTTGGCTTCATAGTCTTTGGTAAAACATGTAACATAAGGCCAAATTCTTCAGAATTTTGAACATTATTCACGTGGGGCAAATTGTTCTTCATTCTCACTAAATTAACACAGAAAGGGACACCTTACAGTCTGGCTGAACCTCCTCTTCTTAACAGATGTAGCTAAATAAAAAGGATAAAAGAACCTGGTAATGTTGCTAGTATTGCACTCATTGCAGTACTGGGACCTCAAAAACAATACCTTACTTGTTTTACACCTCTTCCTGTTGGTTTCTGCATGGCTATGTAATGCATTTTACAGAGATTGACAGTACTGGAAATGACAGACCCTCTAATTAATCCCACACTTAATTGCATTCCCCTGGAAGTTCATTACATTTCTTCTTGTCCCTGACTGTTGATGGTGGCCCCCCATCTCCGCTGTGGCTGTTGTCTCCCCTCAACCTAAAGCCATTGACCAAGGAGCTGAAATGTGCAAAAGTGACTGTCCTTGGGCAGTGATATTTTAATCCACACAGTAAAAACTGACTTATGGGGAATAGTATCATTTACTGAAGAAATTATTCTCCATACTGGACTAATAAACTAGCTTTTGGTTATCACTTCTTCTGAATGTACTTAAGTAACATTAGTTTGTAGTCTGCACCCACTACACAGTGCATTCCTCGTGCCCACAGCACTGTCTGGATGCAACCTGGCCTCTGGTTCAGGATTTTCAGGAGGCTTATTAGTTGTGCACAGGCTCCTCAGCATTATCATCAGCCCAGCTTTCTGCTTACGGTGAGATCCCTCATGAAGGACAGTGTAGTGTTTGTCAAAGCAGAAGTATGCATCAGTAGGGGACAAAATTATAGATATCTTGGTCCTTTTAAGGTTAAATGGGCACTTACTGGAATAAATTTATTTCAGATTGTCAAGGTCTTCAGTGTTCATAGATTTAAACAGGATTGGTGTCTTCAGGACAGTGCAACTATTTGTGTTGGGGTAAGTATACACCAGGTTTTCTGGTGTGTTATCTTATGATCCTGTTGTTCATGTTGTATGCTGTACATTCCTCACAAATGCATTTATTGATGTCTAATCAACTTGAGTAATAAAGTTCTTTGCTACATTTTTTAACAGAGATTGAAAAAAAAAAAAATCATGGTGTCATAGATAGTAGCATGAAGCCTGCATAGTTACCTTTAGAGATTTTAAGATTAATTTAGAGATTAATAAGATTTTAAAAGGTGGTTTATTCTCCTTGCCATATTTCTGCCTTGGTATATCAGAGATACAGATACTGGATTAGTACGTTAAAAATGTTGCTCTATCAGTTGTTCAGTTTAAGAGCAAGCTTTTAAAGAAAATATTTATTTTTAAAGGATTTTTTTTCAATAAAAATCCCAAGTGGTGAAAAGCATCTTAGATCTACACAACATGTTTTTTGCAGTTACTGAGCTGAAAATATTTCCATGAAACAAGTTGAATTGAGATTTCCTACACTAAGTTTCTGTTTCATTTCCCTGTCCTCAGATACAATACAGTACAATACACATGCTAAGCATAATGAAGATCCATTAATACCAAGAAAGAATGGTGGGATATCTTGGCAGGTATTTTCAACACTGTGTCAAAAAGTCGATTGTAAAGAAAAGTGAAAATACATATACAGACCTGGCACTTCACTACAGAATAGTACAGAAATAAAAGTAAGAAGACTAATTTTTTGGAATAAATTGTTATGTTTAATACATAACTTCATCTTCACTTATTTCTACAGTAGTTTTGCTTTCAGATTATTTTTTAAAGAGATAGTCCCCTTAATAAGGTCAGTTCTGCAAAATACTCATTTGCTTCATTTGAACCTGGGGAAATCATGCTGCTTTCTTTCATTATCTTGTATTTACCCAGCTGCTATTTTAACACCTTTATTTCTACTGGGGAATGTTAAGTTTTTATGCAGTTATCTTAATACAACCCCGTGCCAATAATTACACTACTTTTCATCAACAACTCTTACTTCCTGAGAGACTTGCAGCAGGATTTTCAAAGCACCAAACACCAAGTTCACTCACTCAGCTGACCCAGTTCCCCTCTGCCCTGCACTGAAATGTTTCTCTGCTGTGCTGATGTAACCACTGCAGAAATAGTTCTACCAGCATAAAGCTTGTTTTCCTTACTGTAATAAAAGCTTTATTGTCACAGGCTGAGAGCTGTATGAGATTTCATACAAACATTTGTACCAGACAAGCAGTATTGTGCAAGTGATAAACATTATCCTCCTGGCCAAGTGCTCCAGGTAGGATCCAGCCTTTGCCACCTTCTGCTTCTCTGCCCAACTCCTCTTCTGCAAAATGTCTGGGAAAGTCCATGAGCTCAGGTCATCAGTGCACTCCTTCCATTTGTTTTCTTGTCATTCACAGGGAGCAAGGCTCAATACTTCTGGAAGATTGTAGAGTGTGCTCGCTGTTTGCCTTGTGGACAAGCTGTGATATAAATGGTCCATTTAACGAGAACTGATAATGCCATCTCTGTGTTTGACCAGTCTGTGCTTATTGGTATAAAGAACTGTTAGATATTTTTCCCACCTCAGCTGTATGAAGAAGCCTGGGAGCCATGTTGACTGAAAGTAATTTGTTTTCCTTAAGGTTTGGACATTCCTCTGGAGAGGGCAAGACACACATTTGGTTATATTTTAAACTATTAAAGTGAAGTATATTTTGGAAAAGTTCAACTTCTTTGGAGCATCTTCTTTGATTATGCCAGAGAAACTATTTGCAGGAAAGAGGCTGTGCCTTTTCAGACACTTTTGTTTGAAGGAAGATAGTTGAATAAGAAAATAAAACAAACATGGAAGTGGCAGGTATCATACCAAGCCAAAATAACACTTGGAATCTGAGGGCAAATGTTGCTAAGTGTGAGTGTTAGTCTTTAGTCCTTGATTTTGTGTAATTGAGAATGACATCTGCTTACAATACATGAATGGTTTTGAAGTTACTCAGCTGAACAAAAATATCCCTATGCAGAGTGTTTCAGAAGGAGTAAAAAGTTACTTTCAGGAGTATAAATTGAAAAGACATTATTTTGAGAGGATAGATGTGCAATGGCTGTATTAATTGGAATAAATATATAATTGTCAGATGTTTCCAGTAGATTGGAATTATTTTTTATTCATTTGCTACTAATTGCTGGTAATGCATCACTCTAAAATCACTGTCATGTCTGAATCTGCAAAATGGCCTTTATGAGTACTGCATACACAGGAGTATGTCATTGCTCATCATACACCGTAGAAATTGGGTAATCAAGGGTTGCACTACTGAAAGTGATCTCTTTCAAAGGGATGTCAGCTTTCCCAGCCTTATGTCTTGGAGAACATCAAGGAGATAAAGGATTTAGAAGCTGTTGTTGAAATTTTACTTCTGTAGGTAATCACACTGTCTAAAATAATAGGACTGCTCCATATTCTTTCTTGTAGTATTTTTAAACAGTTATCTCTTCTGCTAATGATCAAAAATTCTCAAAATCTTCATATACAGTATCTTTTTTTACAGCTTCTATATAATGATTTAATGTCCCCATACTTTCAGTTTCTCAAAGGAGAAGGAACAGAGCAACTCAATGACAACTTTAATAGTTCTTTTGGGAGTATTTTTTTCCAAAATGATAAGGTATGTTTTTGTCACAGAAACATTTGCTAGTTTTCCTATGATAAAGACTTGTCTCTGATAGCTGCTTTTCACCAGGGAACAGAGAAAAAGCTATGTTTCTATCCTGAAACATGGGAGGTCAGGCTCAAGTCCTTGCTTTGTCCCAAACTTCCTTCCAAAACTTCCTTTTTTTTCCAGGAGAATGGGTATGTTAGAGATTACGATGCTCCCTGACTGGTTCAAACCCACATGAATTCCCGCAATGAACTGGTTTCTTACAGGTCTGATCCTACCTTACCCTCCAGAGTCACTGCCTTGTTACACAGAGATGTGACAATTTGTCACATGTGCCAGGAGCCAGACACCTAAGGAAGACAGCAAGTCTTGTATGAACTCCTTTCATCTAGATTTGCTTTTCTGTCATGAGTGAGTTAAACCAAGAAGCCAGGGTGGATGGATAAAGCTCTGGGAGCTGAGGCACCAGTGCACTGCTTTACACTTGAGTACAGCAAGGGAGAAATCTGACTACCAGAATTAAGGCAGTTTACAGCCAACTGTTGAATATGTAAGTTGGTTTCTCATGCGAATTGACTCCAGAATAACACTGCAGTGGGGAAGAGGGTTCACAAACCATTTGTCTCCTCCAAAATGGGCACAGAAAAGCTGCAGGTTCAGCACATTTCCTGTACACTTTCAATACAAAGCAGGAAGCTGTAACACTACTGGAGCATGTGATTGCAAGGATCTTTAAAACTGTGTTTCATGTTGCTGTCAAGAGTGAAGTTAATCTCTGATACCGAGCCTAGACTGTGGAATGAATAAAAAAAAAAATTACATTATTTTATTCTGAGAATAATTGTATTGCTGCCCTTGTGTGTGGTTTTGAAATTGTGATGTATAAAGAGAGCACTTCCAACATTTTGAAATATTATTTTCCAAGAACATGTGATAAGGAAATTATGATAAGCAAAGCTCTATAAATTTTGTGAAGAAAAAAATCCCTGCAGAAATTACCTGGCATATTCTTCAGTTCTCCAACTTTTATGCATATGAATAGTTCCTTAAATGCAATAACATTATTTACATGAATAAAGATTGCAGGATTTGGTTAATACAACCCCTGTGCACTGTGATTCAGTGTTGTATCAAACGAGAGAGTAAATCAGTGTGCCACAAAATTATGCTAGCATGTTCTGACTGTCAAATTACACTCTGCGCACAGGGTATTTGCTGCAATTTTTTTGCTTTATTTTGACTATCTAAATGTCATGGTGTCTAATCAAAGCTAAATGCTGTGACTTTCCTTGTAACTGAGAGATGGGTACAGGCACTAGGTACATCTAACGCCTATAACAGGTATAAGTAGTGTTGTGAATAACTTACTACTTTGTTACTACATGAAAATAGAGAAGAAGAGGAACTGGGAAAATTGGCTGTGCTATTGAGTAGGAAAAAATACTCATAAAAATCTATTTCTCCTTCATTTCTGCTGTGTATGGCTTCTGCAAAGCAGAAACACATTTTCACTGTGGGTCTCAGAACTTCTTTATAGAGTGCCAGACATGGTTAGGAGGGAGAATAATCATATTTTATTAGACTAACAAGTATACTTGGTCAAGGCAGAGGAACATTTTGGTATTTAAGTCTTTCTTCAAACAAAACCAGAAAAACTTTGCAGCTCTGTTGTTGCTGTGGGAACAATTTCAATCAAATATGGGATTAGAGCTAGTCAATATTTTTAATGAAGGAATGTCTTTTTTTCAAAACCAAACATGTTTAACACATATTAAACAAAAATAAAAACATTGAGTCTGGTTTGTTTACACTTTCTCCTCTTTTGCATAAATCTTTTAAATGGCCAATAATCTTTTTTTCCTTTTATGGAAATAAGTTTGGTTTTTAATAGAGGCAAAACACATAACAAAATACTTGGATAAAAGAGTTGATCATTTAAGCCAGTCTTGTAGAGCTAAGTACACAGTTTTGTGTAGTAGTGCTGTTAGCAGGGTATGTATTTAAGTATCCAATATCCAAAATGTGATCTTCAATGACCTTCTCCACTACAGTCTAGGTCTAAAGACACCTACATTCCAGAAGCCTTGAACATTTATTTTCCATGGTTACCTAAATTTGTATTGGTGATTATGTGCCAATGTTTATCTTCTGAAAATTAGATGTAGGTGGCTCAGCAGAGGCTCTACAGCTGTCTACCACACCAGCATATGGCACGTGGTCAGTCATGGGACTGGGCTGACATGGGAACAGTCAACTGACACAGCTCACACTTGCTAAAGGAATCAAGACATATAGGTACCTCTGCTTTTTTATTTCAGAGGATTTTTTTTTTTTTCCTAATGCATTCCTAATGAGTCTGCAAGTCTTTACAAGATAAGAGCAAGTATTGTTTTGGTTTTGGCTTTTTTTTTTTTTTTTTTGGTGGTGTTTTTGGGGTTTTTTTAAGTTGCTTTTGGGTGTGGTTTTTTTTTTTGTTGTTTTGGTTTTGGTTTTGGTTTTTTGTGGTTTATTTTTTGTTTGTTTTTGTTTTGTTTTTTAAAGTTTTTTTAATGTTTTGTCCTTAGGATATAGTCAAATGTATAAAAACCATCCCTATAAATCATGTAAAATGCAACTTGAGAGCCCTCCTCTGCCTGTATGAATAAAGGCATTGTAAGCTTGAAAGCAGGGGAGTTACCTTGAACCAGGCTGAGGTATGATACTGTTATTTATATAGCCATTGAGGTAGCCTTTACACTGAATTCTCCAAAATCCTTAATATGGTTTTCTGAAGTCTGATAATCCAATCATTCAAATATCTAAATTTCAGGGACTAAAAATGATATCACAATTTAGTGGGTGAAGAAATGTGAGACAACAAAGTCATCCAGGCTCAGCATTTGGTTTGTTCAGGACCCTTGGTGTGGTCAGTCTGGAAGGAAGCAGAATAAGCTCTTTGCTCTTTACTTGTTGATGTTAGAAATTCATTAGACTGTCACTTTATAACCATCATTGTAAGAATTTTGACTGAACTAAAGATTTCTGTCAAAAGGTTAAATTCTGGCACTTGTCACCCTGAGAAATAGGTCTTTGCTGAGAGCAATTCACTTACTGAACTGAGAATTGCTTCCAGCTTGCATGCCCATAGCTCTTGCTCCTTCTCCAGCTTCTTTGAGCAAGTACTGGGGCTGATCCCTGGGGGGAGTTAGGTATGGACCCATTACAGAAAAAAAAAAAGGATATTATAAGGCAAATATGCTCAGGACATTGGTGTGCTGTAACTTGCTTTGCTGTGGGGAAAGAGCCTTGGTTTTATTGCTGTAGATGGTGTTAATCCAAATGAACATCAACAAATCTTCAGAATCCTTTCATAACGGTTAATATCTAGAGAGCCTAAAAGGCTATCTTGGAGATATATTTGCCTGGGAGTGCACAGCTGTATTGCTGACATAAGAAATCTGATAAATTTTGTTGATGAAAATGATGCCATTGAGCTCAGGAACTGCTGCTGCAGTGGTTTGAAACACACTCATGTGCCATGTAATCGTGTTACAGAAATTAAAATTGTTGATCATATCTTTCCATCAGTCTCAAGAGGAAATTTTATGGTTTGATTTTTTTTTTAGTTCTTCCTGAGGCTTGAATGAAATAACCAGCAACCTAAGTATGCATATGTACTTCATTAAACAGTTGTGTTATATTACCAATCTGTAAGAATTTCACGTGGAGCCAGATGTTGAGCACAGATCCATCAATGTTAGCAGATGCATTCTATCTGATACCCCTTGAATCTTTGTTAATGATTCATATCTTTCTGCTCTGACGTTTGGAGGTTTTTTATTTCTCTTTGCTTTAGCATAATCACAGAATCGCAGAATATTCATGGTTGGAAAGGACCTCCTAGATCACTGAGTCCAACCATGCCCATAACAAAAAACCACCTGAAAAACCCCCAAACACATCAATACCTAAATACCCTGATCAAACAGGACTTCAAAAACACAAAACACACAAAATAACCCCCTGCATGCCTGCCACTGGAGCATGTCCTGAAGCACCAGGTCTACCCATTTCTTAAATACCTCCAGGGATGGTGACTCAACCACCTCCCTGGGAAGGCTGTTCCAGTGCCTCACCACTCTTTCTGTCAAGTTCTTCCTAGTATCTAATCTAAACCTCCCCTGCCGCAACTTCAGACCATTTCCACAAACATTTAAGCACAAGAAATAAATACATCTGTGCATAATTTCTGTATTGTAACTGAAAACAAATTCTTAGACCTGAAATCCATTTCTGCTCCATTCATCCTTGTATACCATGCCAGTGACTAGGGAATTTTCATTTCATTTGATTCCCACTGCAGTTAAAATGAATTATTCTAAACTACTCCTTTGCATTCAGACTGACTAGTAATACTGAGCAGCCTTGCAGCGTACGGAGAATTGAAGGTGGAATGACAATTACTGATCGATGCTGCACACCGTGGGCATGTACATCAAAGAGTAATTTGCATCTCTTCTTTTTACTCACTTTGAGTGACTTTTATTCTTTTAAAAAGCAATTCTTTGTGTTTCAGTAATATGGACTTAACATTACTTCCATTTCTCCAGAATTTGTTTTAAAAGAGCAGCTGAGGGAAAAAAAGAAAGCAATAGGAAAAGTACTTCCTTGAGCATGAAACTATTTGAATGACAGACTGAAACGCTTTCATTTCAGATAATACAGACTGGTCATTAAAAAGAACATCTTTATTACTGACATTTCAGTTATTCCTTGAGAATACCATACATTTCAAAAGTGCTTTAGTATGCCACTGTGAAGCTAATCGTTTAAAAAAAAAAAAAAAAAAAGTGATTGCAAAGAACTTACTGTGGAATTAAGGGCTATCAAGCCAATTCTACCACTACTATTTCAGTGAAATGTGCATGGAGAAAGAGAGAGGGATGGGGTGTGAGTTCCTTTTCAGTGAATAAAAATCTGTTCTCACTGTCACAAGGTTAAATTAATATAATGCCAGATCCAAACCTCGTGAGTATATATAGACTCATCAGGAGGGGCTGCAATCAGCATACAGAGAGTATAAAAGATTTTAAAAGATGTGTCTGGATACAGTCCTCCAGAATCTCCATTTCAGGTGGTAGTTCTTGAATACCAATTAATTTCCTGGTCTAGCAGAGTTAACACTGAGTCAGGAGTAAGCATAGGGTTCAGAGCTGTTGCTTACATTGTCTTACATTACTCTTTGCAAGTTTTGTCTGAAGTACTGGTGTTATTAATAGCATGAAAAAATGATATTTAAATTACTATAATCATAACTGTTGATTGTAGATGATTGGAAAATAGCTATTCTGGTTGCTTTTTCTTGAATAAAATTTTGATTTGTTTCCACAAAGTTCACAGAAGTACTATTTTGCTTCAACTTCAAGTGTTTTGGTTAAAAATAGGTCTCCTTACTCCCCTGGGATTGACATTTAGGGCGTTATTCCTCATCCTGTGCTATGGGCAGGGCTCAGGAAGACAACATGAAAAAGGAATCAAGCTTTGATTTAGGCTTAGCTGGTAGAAAAATTGAGAAAACAGGTTGTTCCCTCTCAATTCCTTCCTTGGTCCACAATTTTTTGTATGGTGTGGAGAGGCAGGTGGACTGACAGGAGAGAGCCCATCTCTGGGAGCTGTTTGGGGATCCTCACTGTAATACATGCCCAAATCATCATTCTGCTCCTCAGTGAAAACTGAAACAGGGGGACAGCATCTAAGACTGTGCCTGCAATGATCTGTGGCCTGGTCCCTTCCCAAGGACTCTGCTTGTATCATCATTGTTGGAGCAGGTGCAGAGGAGGGCCATGGAGATGACCAGGGGGCTGGAACACCTCTCCTATGAGGACGAATGCACCCAAGAGTGCTGAGTGAATTGGCTGATGTTGTTGCCCTCCCACTCTCCATTATTTTTGCAAAATCATGGCAGACAGGAGAGGAGCCGGAGGACTGGAGGAAAGCCAATGTCACTCCAGTCTTCAAAAAGGGCAGGAAGGAGATTCCAGAAAACTATAGTCCAGTAAGCCTCACATCCATCCCTGGACAAACAATGGAGAGGCTCATTCTGGAGGTCATCTCTAGGCACATGGAGGAGAAGAAGGTTATCAGGAGTAGTCAGCAT
>JANIJG010009353.1:0-40940 GCA_024611175.1 Megaceryle torquata | reverse complement strand
TACAGGGTGTATATATGGGCCTTATGTACGGGGTGTATATATGGGCCTTACGTACAGGGTGTATATATGGGCCTTACATACAGGGTGTATATATGGGCCTTATGTACGGGGTGTATATATGGGCCTTACGTACAGGGTGTCTATATGGGCCTTACGTACGTACGTATCTTGTGTGTTCTCGCCACTCGGTACGTGCCTTGTTGGCCTGGGGTACGTGTGTCTGTGTGCCTGTGCTTTTTGGAGGAGCAGGTTGGCTCCTGCTGAGGAGTCAGCGTTAGCTTAGAGTACAGACTCCAGTGCCATGTAGTGAAAAGCTGCAGCTTGCTTCATAGGACAGGGCATCACCTTTCTCCTCTGTAGTGGAGCTGGGGCTGATTCCTTCTGCCAGTGGCAGCTCCCTAACAATAAAGTGCCCTTGCCATCAGAACCATCCTGTCATCATAGCTGGTAGTGATTAGTACCTACCACAGTGCGCTGTAAATGGGAAAGAAGTTGTGACTGCTGCTGGTGAGGCTGACACCAGAACGCGCTGCTCAGCTCTGTGAGGCATTGTAATTCCTGGCTTTGAAGCAGGATCACCTGAATCACTGCAAATGCAAAAAGTATTTTTGTGTCTGTCATCTTGTTTTACTTCTGTGACTCTGAAGTTCTGAGAAATCCTGGGTGGATTTTGCACTCTTGGCTCACTCTCTCTGTCTCTATCTCTTCCCTTTGTTTCTCTTTCTGCTTCTGCAAAGATGTCACAATGATGAAGCTCTTGATGGATTCCGGGATGACTCCCACCCGGTGGTGATGGATTGCTCCTCTCTTTGCTGCACGCTCCAGCTGTCTCTGCAGTTCAGTCTGCTGGATTGGCAAGGCCCATAAATCACTCTTGGAAGGCGAGGTGCTCTGAGAGCTCTGGCCCCATTTATGATGTGACATAGCCTCACAAATACCACTTGCACGTGGACGGTGGCAGATTGGGGTGGATGTGGATCTCAGATCTGACTGCCATGCTCTCACATGCCCCAGTTTGGGTTTGAGGAGGCTGGGTTAGCAGGGCTGGAACATGCTGTTTCTCCTACTGCTGTTTGCTTTCTGTGCATACAGTGCTTCACAGAACTAAGGAAGGAGCTGTGATCTGAAGATACCACAGAGGAGAATTGGGACAGTGGGTGATAAGGAGGCTGGGGTGATTCACCATGAAGGCAGCTGCAGAGCCTCCTCACAGAAGATGTGGATAGAAAATAGAGGAAGGGAAGACTTTGGGTAGTGCTGCTATCTTTTGGTTAGTGCTCCCTTGCCTTTTTTTTGTGTGTGTGGAGTAGAAGGAGCTGAAGGGCACAGTGAAGAGTGAGCCTTAGGAGAAAAAAAAAAGGGGGATTTCAGCAAGGTGAGCAGCTGAAGCTGCACGTTCAGCTATCCCAGGATACAAGAGACCCTTGATCATTACACATGTCCAGGAGTTTGCCAAAGTTGTCTGAAGTGGTCCCTGGCAATTAGTGGGCCACCATTTTCCACAGGGTGGCAGCAACATGCTTCCATTTGCCATGCTGAGTGATCCCACTTGGATGCTTCTCTGCCAAGGCTCTGCTCAGCATTAAACCTGAAAAGAGAAATGTTTCGAGGAGGGGGAGAGGGAATTTGCATGTGCTCCGTGCAGACAGCATATATCCCCAGATGAAGCAGCCTGACAATGCTAAGAGACAGCAGGCAGAGCTATATGCAGGATGTTCCTGCTTCTTTCCAGTGCAGCACGAACCTGCCTTCCGGATTAACCCTACTGCTCTATTCCCCCCCAGCACAGAAAGCCTGTGGGTGGGAGAGATAGAGAGAGATTTTATTTCTCAGAGGTTGAAACTGTGAAATGACAGATGAAATTTTTATTATGATGATTTTTATTTTTGTGTCTGGGTTTGAAATGATGGTGAAAATTCTCAACAAAAATACCTCATGAATATTCAATTGCAGTGCCAGCAACACTTTGCAGTCATGGATTATTTATATACGAAATAACCAAAGCTTCATAAATAATAAAATAGCAGCAATCTCCGCTGTGTTTTATGTTCCCCATAGCCAGCACGGGGGCGGGGAGGATGTGTCTTTGTATAGCACATTTACATGCTGTATCAGCCCCTTGCAGGCTGGGAGCGGTGGGGAGGACAGAAGTAGCAGAACAAAGCGTGCAGGTGAAGGCTCTGGAGGTGTGGATGTGCACAGTGCAAGATATGCACCAGGAAACCTCTCATTTGCTCCGGTGCTTGTAGGTGCATCTGGCTGCAGAGGGCTGCTGGTGTAGCATGAGGCATAACGGGGTTTCGAGGGCAGAGGGGGGAGTATGTGCAGAGGGACTGCAGCAGGAGGAGAAAAAAATCAGCCAGGATGTGTTGCTTGTGGGCAAGAACAAGCACTTGGCTGCCTTTGGCTTGGTGGAGCTTGACAGTGGCTCTCTATACGTCTCTAAACATATGGGATATCCCCATAATGGGCTGCAGTAATAGGCAAGGCGTTGAGTTGTTTAAGGAAAGGAAGACCTCACTTCTCAGACTCGGCACTGATTGATCCATGCTTCATGGTTTCAGATGATCCAAAAAGCCCCGTGTTGTCAGAGCTAGTGATCCCCTCTTGGGAAAGCTTCAGGTCTGCCCAAGTGGGCAGAAGTGAAGGACAGGGCACTGGGCTTTCCCTCCAGCCGGAGCAGCACCTACTCGCAGTCCCCTCTCCTTTAAGTAAACCCATGGTTTAATTCCCAGGACAAATCTCTCTCACTCCTATTTCCCAGCTGAACAACTGGCATGTGCAGAAAGAAGAAAGAAGCATGGTTCTGGGGAATGTCTAACAGCATTCCTCTCTCCAGCCCAACCCCACTGTTCAGTCAATAATAAAGCAGAATAAGACTTAATAGCTGCTTTCCTTATCACCAGTCAGCAGTGTGAGCTCCTGATCTTTGCAGACTCTGCTGTTTTCAGCAGAAAGGCTCTTCTGCCCAGATGCCTTTGCTGGGCACTCACCAATGAGTAGTCCTATGGGGATGAGCAGAGAGAACTCAGCCTCCACTGCCCATGGTCTCCTCTCCTTTCTTGAAGGCTTCTGCTGATGTCCTTCTCCCTACTGCTCCCACTGGGAAGCACTAAATGCCCAATCAGTAAAAGTGTCGTTGGTTGCTCTGAGGGATGATTCATCACTCCAGTTTGGTGGCAGCATATTTATCCCCCACCAGCCCACCCGGCAAGAGAAAAGAGATAAATTGCTGTCATCTCTTTTTATGGAACATATAATCAGGTGGTAACATGGAGAGTCGCCTCAGCGCAAAGTCATTCAGGATGAATTATTCATTCGCTTAAAATGTCTTAAAAAGAAAGGGAAATTGTCTCCCTGATACAGTTTCTCTTCCTGGCATTGCTGCAGTTGGGCATTGCTTGATGAGTCCGGTTCTGATGCGTAGCATGAAGTATGCACGGTTCCCCACCCGAGTCCTGGGACCTGCAGCCATCAGAGAGCTGCAGCACTTTTGTGCTCTCCACATTCTGGAGACTGCAGAAGCAGTTATTGATCACTCTTTTGGGGAGAGGCTCCCTTTTATTTGCTTTCCACTCCTTTATCCTCACTTTAAATCAAATAACAGGAAAAAAAAAGCCAAGAATTCTTTTCTGCTAAGAACGAGGGCATGTGTCTGAGCTCCGCTCTATCCTGAGAGCCAGGGCACTTCTCCTGTGCCATACAGGTAATTCAATTTACAATGAGTTTGTAAGATAATGGTGAATGAGGCATGAGCTTGTTATGTCCATGGAGAAATTAGTTCACGGAAGAACACTTCTGAAAGAAGTAAGGAAGGAAAAATGAGCAAAACGAAATGAGAAAGGTTATAAACATATTAAGCTGGGCTTCCCTACTTCAGTGTTTGGAGCTGTCTCTGCTATAAATTGTATTGATTAAGAAACTTATTGGAGCTACCTGCTGCTATCAATTACTTCCCACTTATTGCTTTCTTTACCTGCTGGGCAGTCGATAGTCTGACAGCACTGAAGCCCCAAGTCCTCTTAACCTGGTGCTCATGAGAGATGGAAAACAGAAGAAACTAATTTCCACTACTGCTGATTCCTACTGGAAAGGGAAATGACCCCCGTGGCTCATATGAGTGTGCTTTTTCTGGTGTCTGGAGTTGAAATGGGAGAATTCCCTGAGCCTATGGAACGTGAGAAATCCTACAACACACCATGGATTTAGGTGGCAGGCAGTTGGCAGCACGCAGTCCATAATGGAGCTGTCAGTCCTGTCCTGGGCAGTGTGTCTAAGCTGGATGCTGCCTGCAGAGCAGACAAAGGTGTCATCAGGCAAGGAAATAATGATGTGAAAGCGATGGGATGGAAGATTCTTAGGAGAGCATAATCCTCAGTTTTTACCACCCAACGCTGCGGTGACTCTGGCAGCTTTGGGGAAATCTGCTCTAACCCTCTGCATTTTATGGTAAAAAGGAGGGGAAAGAAACAGCCGCAAGACCATGAATGTCAGCAGCCCTTCTACTGTCCTGAAGGCTCTTTGTAACTCCCTTTTATACTCTGCAATGATTTCTCTGTAGCCTGCAATTCTTGACCCTTCAGGCTCTCTCACAGTGAAGGAAATGATTGGCTGTTTTTGCTGATTCTTTATATATCTCTCTCTATATATAAAAGAAAAAAAAATGAAACGAAGTCTAACTCCTCTTTTCCAAATTCAGACCTCCAGAATCAGAGCAGCCCACAGGATTTTCTTGGCAACAGTCCAATAAAATAAATGGAAGTGAATGTCCAAGTTGTTGAAAAGGCTTTGAAAATCCCAACCTAAGTCCTTAAAAGTCCATTTACTTTCTCACTGCTGTGACTTCAGGTCAGGTTGGGCTCTTGACTTCACTAACTTCTTCAAAACTACCTTGAATTTCTCATCTCTTTTATCCTATGGGATTTTTCTTTCTTTGCCTTTTTTTCTCTGACCCTTCATAAATCCTTTATTTTTCCCTTTCTTGCACAAAACCAGGCAGAGATGCAGGGCAGGGGCAATGTGAGGGCATGCCCCCTTCAGAATTATGACCCTGGCGTGCCCAGCAGCCAGATCACCTCAGGCTGTTGACAGTTCTTGCATGCTAAGCAAAAAATTGGACTGGATGACAGATGCTGAAAGAAACCTGGGTTGTATAGCAGACAGTGCTGGGAGGCTATTGGCTTTGCACAAGGTATGACACTAGTTGGTTTGGTCCTAATGTTGCCATGTGGTCTGAGGAATCAGTTGAGGAACGAGTGCTCAGATGTTGCTCAAATGTTGCCCATTTCTGTGGTATTTACTGTGAACTTAGCTTTATTTCATCTTCCTTTTTTCAACCCTGGAGATCCTAGAGGAACAAGATGCCACAAGGTATTTTGTTGTGTCCAGAAGTCAATGCCAGGCTTTCACAGTTGCAGTGAAAATCTTCAACAGTTGACCCAGGTTTGACCTAAAGACTCAGAAGCCAGAAAGCAAAAGAGAGCGCTTATTTATAAAAGTCTCCTGTTTGATAAGCCAGTCTGATGAGTTATAATGTCTGACTTAGAGCTGATTTCAAGGGGCTTTAAAGAATCATAGAGTCATAGAATGTTAGGGGTTGGAAGGGAGCTCTGGAGATCATCGAGTCCAACCCCCCTGCCAGAGCAGGGGCACCCAGGGCAGCCCACACAGGAACAGAGCCAGGTGGGGCTTGAAAGTCTCCAGAGAAGGAGACTCCACAACCTCTCTGGGCAGCCTGGGCCAGGCTCCATCACCCTCACAGTAAAGAAATTCCTCCTCACGTTGAGGTGGAACCCTCTATGCTCCAGTTTATACCCATTGTTCCTTGTCCTATTGCTGGGCACTGCAGAAAAGAGCCTGGCCCCTTCCACTTGACACCCACCCCTCAGATATTTATAGACATCCTATAGACAGAAGTTCTAACAAATGCTGGCTGCCAGCAATGCTCTTGTCTGCATGTACCTAGTGATCTCGGGTGCCCAGCCACTGGTGCCACAGAGTCAGGGAGGTCTGAGTACTTTCTGCAAGTTAATCCCTCGCAGGCATTTGTCAGTAGGATTCTGAATTGTTAGGTAGGTTTGGAAAGTCAGGGTTTAAGCTGACTGTACGAGTGCTGGTGCCAGCGGGATTTGGGAGGACACTGTCCAGGCTAATACAAACCGAGCTGGAAAATGCCACCTTATCCTTTGTGCCCAGACTGGAGCAGGGCCCCAGCAAGCTCTTGGAGGCAGCTGGTACATCTGGAGCACATTGCTAGCAGGGCTGTGCAACTGCATTCTTGACCTGAAAGACCAAAGATCTCAGGGCATTTTTACTTTTAGGGCACTGCATTTAATTTCTTGTGTTGTGACCATGGTTCAGTCTGGTACAAAGCAACTGGGAGCCCATGTGAAGTCTTCACCTGTATTTTTAGCCATATATATGGGTATTTACTTCTTTTCCTGGTCTTTTGTACCAAGGGCTCTTGTGCTCTCTGTGAAGAGATGGCTGCATTTTATTTACATGAACAAAAGGAGACTTTTTAATGTAAAAATATGAACACGATATTGCAAAGAGGTATTATTTAGTATGCAAAAAAATCCCCCAGTCTTATTTTGGGGTAACAGGAATTTGTTTTCACTTGTTAGAGTGCAGTATGAACACATTGATTTGACAGTGTATCTGTAAGTGCTATCTATTTAAAACTGTGACAAATTCACCCCCAGACATCTCACAGTTACTGCTCAGCTTCACATCTTGAAAAGTCATTGTGACAAAGGTGATTGAACTCAGAACTGCCTGCTCCAAAATTAATCGCTCTTCATACGCGAGCTAAAGGAATTTGCTGAGGTCCCTTATGAGCAAGAGACAGGTACGGACTGAGACCCAGATTAACATCTCTGAATCTGCCTGTCAGAGGCCGATGAAATACTCACGTGGAGGAGTCGCTGGCACATGCACACGGACTGTCTTCTGCCAGTTCATTTGCCTAGGGTGTATATCTCTCAAGTGCCACATTAAAATTGCAATGCCTGTAACAGGTCCTGGAATTACAGTCACGAGCCATCTTCCTTTGACCTTCTCTGCATTCTGTTCGGATTCACTCCTGCCAATTTAGCCAGGCAGCCAGAAAGTAAATAAATGCTCCCCACCTGGCAGGTGCAGAAAGGTTAGATTTGCATAAAGTGGCCAGTGTAAATTTCTCCTGTTTGTTGTCACCTCTTCTCTCCAACTGGGAATTCCAAGGCAGAGATAAATGTCAGCTGGAAATAGCACTTCAGTGTCAGCAGTTAATCTCTTCCTGCTATTTCCCTGTAGCCACGTTGTGCTGCTCTTTACCACATGGCTCTTGTGTGAGCCTCTCATTACTGGGCTCTTCTGTTTTTGCTTTGCTTACAGTCTTTCCTTTTATGTTTTCTGTTTGTAAATGCAATTCTTCTCTACTGGTAAGTCACTGTGCTGAAATGGTCATGTCAAACAGCCTGCTACCAGTTTTGTTCCCTAAGTGGCTCAGTGTGTCTCTACCCTCTGTTCCCAACCTAGATAGATTAAGGATCATATAGATGCTCTTGTATGTGTTCATCATATATCAAGCAGATCGTATGAGGCACTGGAAGTCCCCAGGCTGAGAACTGAGTTCTGCAAAGCACTAAGCTGTTCCTGGGGTCACTGACTGCTGCTTGCTTCCTGATGTTACTGAGAGTCAACTGGAGTTCTACATCCTGGGTGCTAACATCTCAGCAGTGCTCCTCCATGAGTGCTTGTCTCCTGCTCAGGAACCAGTGACTAATGGGGATGCCACTGCTGAAAAGGAGGAGAATGAGACCCTCTTGAGTGGGTTCCATTTTTCAGGCCTTTGACTGGACACTCACCGAAGGGCCTGCTGCTGCTGCACCCTCTTACATGGTTTGCTACAATGGTTGAAAAAGCTTCACTCGCTAAGAGCAGAGACTCCCCACTCCTGCCTCCCCACTTATATTGCTTTTAACTCTCTCTGGCTATTAGTGATAATTAGGAGGCTGAGGACTCTTAAATCATCCTTTTCTCCAGTACCATGTCTCTCTGATTATTTCCAGGTTTCCCTTGCTTATTCTGATTGGTTTTGGTGATCCATTCCAGCTCTGATTATTTTTTCTTCTCCTTTCTCTTTTTCTTTCACACACACATGCAGACACACACATAAAATGCACCTTCAGCCATTAGTCTGCAGTAAAGCTCACAGCTCTGTCTCGTAGCTCACCTCAGATCAACCCTTGTCCTTGTGTTTTGAATGGGAATTTCCATTGCTTCAGTTTGTACCAAACAGAGATGTTTAAGTGTTCTTCAGTTAGCCTGAATCAGAAGGCTGCTCTCCTCAGTGGTTCCAAGGAGATTTAACCTAGCCCACAACAACAAGGTCCATGTTGTCATCTCCTCTCTGCTTTGCCCAGGTACCAGAGTGATTCTGCCTTCCAAGCACGCACCTGCCCCCTGTTTTTTCCAGCTGCCTCCGTCTGTTCTCAGTAGAGTCCCCAGTTCCTTAAAAGCTGTTTCCTGGCTGGTCTAAACCTGACTCATCCATACCTTTGGAATAAATTGTACAATTGCTTTGGCATTTCTCCAAGAACAGTCTGGCCCCTTCATGTTGGACTGTGGTAGAGGATGGGTTTGTGCTCTCTCCCAGTGTAATGTGTTCAAAATGCGCTGTTACCGACGGTCTCTCCAGGGCTGCTATCGCTGCCTTCAGTGAGAGGGAGGAGCTGAAAGAGAGAGATCAGTAATTTGGTTCTAAAACTCTTCCCCAACAAAGCCAGTGCTGAAGGTCACTTGTAAAGAAGCTGTCAGATGGGTAAGGCCTGACAATCAGGGAGAAAAGAAGGAAAATGAGGCTGGAGATGAGTTCATCTTGAAGCAGTTTCATGGAGCTGCAGGTGTTTGGATTGGAGTCCGGGATGCTAACAGGAAGGTCACGAGAGAGAAACTGCTCGCGTGGACTCTCTTTGTTGTGGTAGAAGAGACTGTGTAGTTCTTTCAGGGTGCTGAGCCCTAACGGTCTGGAAACCTATGAGCAGAATCCCATGCTTCAAGCTCTTTCGGGGAAGGAAATGATGAGATGAAACTGTTGTGACCCTGCCTGCATGCCTCCAAGGACTCGGCAGATATTCACATCCTCTGAGGACTGCAGGAGGGTTTACATGGAGGTTTGAAGCCCTAGTTTGGAGACACCAAATCCCCTCCCATAGCAGAGTGGTAGTGTGGAGAAAAGTCTTGATTTGCAGGAAAAAGAGCAAACAGGATTTCTTAATCAAAAACCTTTATATATTGTTGAAAAGCCTTTATGTATATATATTTGCATTTAAAATTTATGTGTTCAAACAAGAAATTAATTTACCAGAGAATAAAAAAAAAAAAATCCTTTAAAGCTTGCATTAAATATGTTGGTTTAAAATTATTTCAAAGAAACCTATTGATTGACCCAAGTAGATTTTTTTTTAGACAGGGAGTTTGGGTTCAGGAAGATTTTTGTGGTATTTGATTTTCCATCTGCTTAGACTTGCATGTGAATCCTGAGCATAACTCCCCTTACTGTTGCTTGTCCCCCAGCTCAGTGCCTCCCTTCTCATCTGCCCAAGTCTCATCCTGGCTGACAGTGAAACAAATTGCTCATTGGTGCAGCTTTTGATTAAATTTTGTGCCTCTCTTCCAGAATTGTTTCCCCTTGAATATCCCAAATAAGCACTGCAGGAGAGAGGAGTTGGAGTGAGGGGAGGAAGAACATGCAAGGTCCCCCTGAAACACAGCCCTGAGAGCTACAGAGGTGTTTGTGGGACGGGATGATCTGTCTTTATGGTGACCCTGCAGAGTGCATCATAAGTGTTCACTGAAATCCATGGGAGGGAGTGTGAAATTCAGTGTTAAATATTTCCTGTTGGTGTCCCCGGATCTAACTTCCTCCCTCCCTCCTTCTCAGCCATCATCACAGGTTTCTTGTGATCTCTGGAGAACCCAGATCCCCGGCCCAAAGAGAGCATTGTTTTAACTTGGTTTTTTAGCCTCCAGGACTCAGGGATATTTATACTGGCAACAGCGGGAAGAGGAAAATAGTTCACTTACTGGGTTTTACAGTGCCTGTCATGTTTGTCTTTAAAGTTCACTGGAAAAAGACTTCAGGAAAGACAAGCAGGAAGTAAATCTCTTTCTTCTCTGAGGAGGCTCTTTGCATTGTGAGAGATTTCCGTGGCTGAGTTCAGAAGGAACTTTTTGAACTGCTAGGCAGGGGAATTTCATATCATAAACCATGGATCTCAGGGGGTATCCTCAACAAATCGTGGTGTGTCTCTTGGGTGCTTTGGCCACTGATGAGGAAAAGTCATCAGTCATCCTTTACAGCAGTTTTGAATAGTTGCTTAACTGTGGTGTAAGGAACTGTAGGAGAAAGCAAGCATGTTGAACTAGGCGTTTATTAACTGTGGTGTAAGAAACTGTAGGAGAAAGCAAGCATGTTGAACTAGGCGTTTACGTGTCTTTCAGGGCTTCTGGAATGAAGCCTAAAAGGAAAGTCTTGAGGGTGTTTTGTCATGGGCTTTTGTTGGGGGAGGATGTCAAGTGTCTGTGCTTTGGACATGACAAAGATGACATCCTCGGAGAGCTTATTAGCACAACTCTTTGAACAAGTGGCCGCTCCCAGAGGGCTTGCATGTACAATAATGAAGAACTGTGTCCTTCAGTCTCAGGCTAGAGCTCTTCTACAGCACACCCCCCACCTCTTTGTACAGCGTGGCCTTTGTTTGGCTAATGAAGCTGTCTGGAGCTTTGAAAGCCCAAACACGCTCCTAGTGCTCATTACCTGGCTCCTACAGCGGGAGCCTCCACCAGCAGCAGCCTCACTTAAATACCTCTTATTCCATAAGAACCAAAACGATTGATGCAATTGGGAAAATAAGCTTGGAGATGCAAAGTCATTCCATGGGGAAAACAGTGCAGGGAGTTAGACCAGACAGAACTTTCTGATAAGTGACTACACCTTTGAAGGGAACGTAATCTCCTTTCATGAGCATTGTGTCTATACCCTGATGAGTACCACACATATATGCATCCTGGGGTGGATCAGAAGGGGTGTGGTTAGTAGGTTGAGAGAGGTTCTCCTCCCCCTCTACTCTGGCCACATCTGGAATATTGTGTCCAGTTCTGGGCCCCTCAGTAGAAGGACAGGGAACTGGTTGAAAGAGTCCAGCGCAGAGCCACAGAGATGGTGAAGGGAGTGGAATCTCCCTGCTGAGGAAAGGCTGAGGGAGCTGAGGCTCTTTAGCTTGGAGAAGAAGAGACTGAGGGGTGGCCTCATTAATGTTTATAAATACATGTAAAGGGTGAGTGTCGGGAGGCTGGAGCCAGGCTCTGCTCAGTGACATCCAGTGATAGGACAAGGGGCAATGGGTGCAAACTGGAACATGGAGGTTCCATGGAAACATCAGGAGAAACTTCTTCACAGTGAGGGTGACAGAGCCTGGAACAGGCTGCCCAGGGAGGTTGATGAGTCTCCTTCTTTGGAGACATTCCAAACCCCTCTGGATGCGTTCTTGTGTGACCTGCTCTAGGTGACCCTGCTCTGGCATGGGGGTTGGACTGGATGATCTTTCGAGGTCCCTTCTGACCCCAAACACTGAGTGATTGAGTGATTCTGTGATGGACAGACACAGCAGCGGGCGTACACGCAGGGCTGTCTGAGCACACAGCAGGGCACACGCAGCACACACGGCTGACACGCGGTATCAGGAATTGGTGCATGTAAAGAAATATTTTTGGTCACAGTGCTGCTTACGTGTTTTAAGGGGTGACGTGCACACGTGACCGGAAACCATAGTAAATGCCTCCTGTGCTCTGCTGGCATTTTCTGTGGTTACAAAATATGCTGTAGCCAAAAAAGTTGCTTTGTTTTGCAGGAATTTTCTATCAGCACCCCTCTGTCCTAGTGTTTGGGTTTATTTTACTTACTCATTTGCATGTCCAACCTGTGACAATGCCTTTGTCAACATCCAAAAAAGCCTATCAATGTAGTGGACAAATAAATAAGGCTCCGAGATCCAATTTAGGCGTGTTCAGATAAGCAGGTCTCTCCAAAGCATCCTTTTGAGTGGCATCACTTGGTGTTGGCCTGTGGCATAGCAGTGAAAATTGATCTCTTCCAGTATTTTTTTATAAAATCTGAAATTTTCCTGCAGAGTTTTTGTACTAGCAAATCTTGTTCTTAGTTGCAGGCTTATCTGTGAGACAATGCACCCTGACGTCATCCTGAGCCAAGCTGTGGTCCGTCGTTTCCTGCTAGAACACATAATTGGGCTGGGGAGCAAAGAGCAATTGTGGGATACAAAACCAACTCTCCACGGGACCCTTTACAAAGATTTTTCGCAGTGGGAGCTGGCCACGTTCCCCTGAGCTGCGCAGATGCTTCAAAAGGAGGCTTGAATTTCCATGGCAACAGGCTGCATTCTGCTGACTCGGGTAGTCTGTCACTCTCCAGATACCTCCGTCACCCCTGGTGCTCTGAGTTTCAAGGCCAAGAATGTGTGATGGACAAAGATTGAAGGGGGCTTGTGCTGGGGTCAGACATGCTGGTCAAGGGAGGGTCCTGCAAGCACTCTGGGGAAGAGGTGCTGTGAAGTTAAGATGACACAGGCGAATCCTCTGGTCTGGCTCAGCCATTAAGACAGGATCTGGTTGGGCTGTGATCTGGTTACTAGGAAGCTCAAGGGCATCATGTCACCATATGAGTGTGTCCTCATCTAGCTCCTCTCATCTAAAGAGCTCAGGGTTTTATATGTCAGATGATTCTCACAGTGTCTCTGTGGGGAAACTGAGGCAGCCTTTGGAAGTAGCTAGATATACAGAAAATGCTAGTGGCAGAGCTAGGAGCAGGGTCAAGAAGTTCTCCTTTCCTCTCTTTCCCCAGCTCAGTGTGAAGAGCTATCACCTCATGGAACTTGTACAGTAGGAGGATGTTCCTGGTTATTTATTTAGTCACTTCTAAGAAGAAGATACATTTAACATGCACATACTGAAAAGAGTAGGTAAAAATGGGACAGTGGAATAGAGGAGAGTAGCCACGGACAGATCTGAGGAAAGGGAATTGTGTGCTAAGAGTGAAGGGTGGGATGGGCTGAGGAGTTTTCTGTTTCTGGGTGGGATTGAAGCAGAGGAGGAGGGCAAAGTGCATTACTGGTGGTGTGAGGCTGAGTGCAAACTCAGGGGGATAAGAAAGGCTCTGTCAGGCTTGAGTTTATCCTGAGTTCAGTGAAAGCTCAAGGGTGACACAAATTTTCTTTCCCATGACCCAAGTGTTTCCTGTGACCCAAGTATTTCCCATGAGCTGCAGGAAAACATGGGTTACAGCTTAGAGGGTGTTTCCTGCAAGTGCTGTTTGTTACTGGAGCCAGAACATCGGCTCTGGGGGAGAGGGCAGAGAGGCCTAAAGGAAGTTGCTGGAATGATCTGTGAGATCTTTGCCAAGCTGCCTTTTGACGTGTGTACGAGGGTCCTGGTTTTCTGTTGTCACTAGAAGCCATTCCAGCAGAGACACACTACATGTGGCGAGCTGAGGGAGAGGGTTGGCGTGGTGACCTATCCCATCGTGTGAGAACATACTGGTGTGGCTGTGCTGCAAAATGGGAGGAGACTGGCAGGCAGAGCACCAGCCTCTACTAGCTCCACTGAGAAAAAACTGAGCCTTGGCCCCCAGGACACCGCTCATACTGTGAAAGAGATACCAGACAAAGACATCACTTCCGTGCGCAGATGGGAGAGGAGTGGGATGGAGAGAGCTGCATCCCCTTTGGGAACTGCTTTATCCTTAGGGAACCAGCACGCAGGGGAGGCTGAGCATCTGTAGGCCAGCAGGCAGCATTTGCCTCCTCTGAGCAAGTGTGTTTATCTCTAGAGCTCTCGGCAATGTTTATGGCTGAGGAAGGGTGTAAATCTCATTGGATTTAAGTCCTTTGTCAATAATTATTCCCTTCTTCTTCCGCCTCCACTCCCCATACCCTCCTGCCCTGGCTGTGAGAAACTGTTCACAAACTATAAATGGATGCTACACTTCATGTGGAGAGACACCTTAGGATCAGGTGAGGCACAGGGTGGGAGGTGAGACACAGGGTGGGAGGTGAGGCACAGGGTGGGAGGCAGCTTGCCAGTTCCTGCTCCTCACATGTCATCAGTCCCTGAGCCTCCTGTCACGCTCATCTAGGAGAAGCTCATTTCTTCCATTTGCCCTTAAAATGACTTGCAGCCTGTAAAGCCTGGAGCAGGGCAGCTGCGTGCTCAGAATCCTAAGGCACTGTCCCTAACAGGAGAAGGTGGCAGGGTGCACAGAGGGAGCCTGTGCTGCTCCAATTCCACATCAGGACTCTGGTTTGGCTCTTGTGGCTTATGAGGCTATCAAAGCCTCTCACTTAATTACAGCCACGGCAATCAATCTTTCTTCCTGTTCATTATGCTTCCAGCCAGGTTTAGCAGTATTTTTATTCTCAAGGCCTCAGGAGAATTTTCAGCTCATAAGGAATCACGGCCAACCATAGTGACTGGTACTGGTTGTATATGTAGGACTGCATTTCTGCCCCGTGGCTGGAGGAAAAGTGTGGGGCAGTAAAGCTTGGGACATCTGGCACTGGGAGATTTGGTTCTTTTTTGCACGATGAAGGTCCATTGAATGGGCCCTGTGCCTAGAAAGGCAGACAGGGCTTTGCATTAGCTGGACATGGCCATCTGAGTTGCTAGAGTGGCACAGTGGCAGCTAGTTGTTTCAAGGCATCATGACTGGGCTGAGTGTAACATATCAAATCATTATGGCATTATCTCTTCATTACACTCAAAGTGCTGTCAGAGCTCAGGGAGGAGCACAGGGACAAAGACAGAGAGGAGGGAAGCGGCTCATTAGCTGCCCAGAGGAATCAAGCTGAACATCTCTTTTTCTCAGGCAGAGGCTCTGCCATCACCTGCAAAGGATGAGTCTACTAGAAAGGAGGGCTTGGATCAAGGACAGCCGTGTCTATCAGTAGGTACATGTGTTAATACACAAGTAGAGCACATCACCTACTTACACCCTGACCCCTGGACCAACTACCACCCGTACAATGCACATCTTGATACTCCCATATTGCTAGAACAAGCATCTTCCCTTCCATCACTGTCCACTTAAAGTTAGAAACACAAATAGCAAATTGCATCTATAAACATCTTCATCTGCTTTATAGGCACTGCTTAGAACCACGTCCAACACAGCTCCATCTAACAATCTGCTCACCCTCCCAGCAGAGAGCACGTGCCCTGTGCTCATACCGTGCGCTCCAGTGCCTTCTGTCCCTCCAGCTCTGAAATCTGCTTCTCTGCAGCTGCCTTCACCAGCACAAGTATGTTTGTGCTTTTCCCTTCCTTCCAATTTTCCTTTTATCCCAGTTTCCATGAGTTCTGCTGGCGTGCACCAGGGCTCCCGCAGGTTTCCCCACAATCATGCCCGGTCAGAACCAGCCAGAGCTCTTGCAGCACACACGAAGACTGCCAGTGTAAAGCTGGCACCACGGCTCGGTGAGTTTGTGGTGTAAGGGCCCCTTTCTTGGCAGCCAGGAAGCTTTGCAACTTGCATCTTTTTCTGGATGAAGTGTGGGAAACAAACTCGCAGTGGTCTCTTAGCTCACCCACCAGCTGCTGGACTTTGTCTGCAGTGACTTTGCAGCTCTCCTTATTCCTGCCGCGCTCCCTCTTCGGACATGGATCAGGAGGCCATTAACTTGTTTACTCCATGCTGGCCCCAGCCTCACAGACATCCCGCCGGACAATATATCAACGAAAAGCATTTGGCAAGATTTATGGGGCTGTTGCTGCCGACTGTGGACTGTGGAAAGTAAAAAATGTCCTTTCTGAGGCAATAAAGTATAAAACAGGACCCAATTTCTCTCCAGGGTAGGAATCATTATGTTTGACAATGCTGTAAAACACATGGTGCTACAGCACAGGAGCGAGAGCCAGAGTAAACGCTGCCTTTGGAAACCTCATTCACGGCAAAGCTGGGATGTGTGAGTCACTGCAAAACAAGCCGGGGGGGGTCTCGGGTGGAGACGGTCTCCCTTCAGCCTTTCTCTTCTCTGAAAGAACTGGAAATCCCTCTACAAGCTTTGCACAGATTTTCTGAAACTGATTTTAAATTAATTCAGTGAAATTGGAGCAAGTACTCTGGGTATATACAGTAAAACTGGTTTGCTCTTTTATTACATCACTTTAGCTTAATTGGCTCACAAAATTATTAAACTGATGAAGTTATAAGAAGGACTTTTCACTAGTTAAAATGTACCAATTAGAAATCAGGCCTGATAGACCCGAATCCTTCTCTTTATGTCAGAGACTGGGCTTTGTACAAAGACTCTGTGCAAAGACTTTGTCTAGGGGAGAAAATAAGTAACAGCTCTGAGCTGATTAACGTCCACTTGGGTGTCTGCCTCTTTATTCTTCATTTTGCCTACACCCATAATTGTGCTGGTGGGTATATTCTGTGCATCTCAGGCGATGTTACTGTAGTGAAATGCTAGCTACAACATTTTGATTTAAGTTACTCTATGCTAGGGAAGACCTATATATTTCTAAAACCTATCTGAGGCGAGGGAAAGAGGAGGTGTTAAGTCAGGCAGGAATAGAAAATGAAGGAGAGATGAGAGAGATGTAGCTGTAGGGCTCAGTTGTTCCCCTGGGTGTGGATGGGAAAGAGATGTTCACGCCAGAAATACAGCACAAACTGTATTGTCTCATCCCCTCTGCACTGTGCTCTGCAGAGCGTGTGTGCTCAGCAAAGTTATGTCAGCCTGGTGGGAGAAGCATCTTCTCTGGGTCCTTTTAACTTCTTGTCAACATTTCCAATTCTTAATAAAATCAAACTGCCTCAGGACTGAAAACTCTTGATGTTCAGTTCTAGGATGGCAATAATGGAGAGAGAGCCCTTTGAGAGGAAGAAAAAAAGTATCCTGGACAAGTCTGAGATTCCTGTCCTTTTCTCTGGGCTGACTTCTAGAAATACAACCCGTTCTTGCTTTGTGAGCACTAACCCCTTGCTCTGCAGAAGTAGTGGTGCCCCAGCAGTCTGAGCGTGATGCTGGATGACCCTTGGTAGACAGGCAGTTACAGTATAAAGGAGGCTGGAGAAAACATAAGGTCAAACTGTCCTTCACTCCATGTATCTCAGGAATTTCAGTGTAAATGCAAAAGGTGGTGAGATCACCCTAAGCCAAGACAGCAGGGGTTTTGGGGCTTACCAAGAGCATACCTTGTACAAGCAGAAGCCAGTGCTCCAATAAGTAGTGTCTGCATTTCTGGGTGCAAACATTTCCCTGAGTTGGGGCAGTGTGATTCCTCACAGCTCCTGATAGCCCAGTAATACCATTCTGAACAAATTCAATTCTGGATTAATGGCTTGGGTTACCACTATTAGCTGGCCAAGATTCCTTTGATCCTCAGCAGTGCACATTATTGCTAGCTCTTTCCTTCTCCAGTGGGTTCCTTCTTCGATGAGTAAGTTTCTTTTCTGCAATATTCTTAGATTCTGCTTATCTAGTGTCAAATGCTTTGTATCCAGCTAGGGTATAATTTACACAAGTATTGAACATACCATATAGTCTGTAGCTTGTGTCCCATAATACCCTAATAAATCTGTAGAATATGGACTATGTGGGCTAAATTTTCACATGGTCACAGGCGAAGGCCACAGTGTTTGAAAGAGATTAGCACTCCCTTGGTACCTCAAATGCTGAACTATTTGGGACTTCTGATCCATGCAGTGATGAACTGCATCTTCCTACTACAGCCTCCCCTTCCTTCTCCCTGCTACAGCCTCCCCTTCCTTCTCCCCGCTACAGCCTCCCCTTCCTTCTCCCCGCTACAGCCTCCCCTTGCTTCTCCCCAGTTCCTTCCACAGTCTGTACTTTGTACATCGCAGCCTCTTGGGGAATCATGCAGAAAGACCAGTCCCACTGGCTCCAAACCACTCCACCATTTTCACACAGCAGCTGCCTCGGAAAGGGAAGTGTGTTACATAAGGCACTCTTAATGTCAGGCAAAGGCAGTGGTGCTTTTCTGAGCTGTGAAAGACAAAGCAAAGAACCTTTACAAACAAAGGGAAAAGAGGTGAAAAAAACCATGTTGAGGGCAGCTGTTTCTTGGCTGGACAAAGCTGGTTTTAGTGAAGAACCCTCTTTTATTTCCCCAGGTTCTCTTATCTCCCGACACCGTATCTCTCTCTTCTATCAGGAACCTGCTCTGGGGTTTATTCTTTGCTATGCAAGCTTGTCATGTCTGTGTTTAATGAAGTTTAATTATCTTCTGAGATTCGATGAATAATTATAAATCTCTTCAAGATGCAATCACAAGCACTTCATGGTTCATTAACGGTGGAAAATCAATTGTAATTCACATAATCCCTCTCTCCTGACCAGCCATACGTTTGTCCCCCCTGTGCACCTTGTTGTTCCTCCCTCCTTTCCACACTGGGGAATATGTTCATTTATTTTCCTACGAAAGAAGTTAGACTTTAGGGCAGGGGAATGCAGGAAGTGGGAAATGGGAGGCTAGACAGTGAGGTTAGATAAGCCTACGAGTGAACTCTGTCTCATGCTTTGAAAGTGTCAGGAGCTCCAGATTGCTGGTTTTGTTGGTTTGGAGACACTCGCCTCCAGGGGTGCAGTGGCCTCCCTTTGGGAGTTGCCTTTGGCTCTGTACACCTTGTCTTCCTCTTGATCTGGTCTTCGATTTGAACTCAAGTTACGATTTTCCCTGTTGAAAATCTCCTGAGATCCATGAGCCTTTGCACTATTTGAAAAGTAAGGACTGAAAGTTTATTTTTGTAGGGACTGAAAAAGCTGGAAGTGTTGTCCCCAGCACGGGAAACTGTTCAGGGCTACCTTTAACTTTCTAAACAGCAGGCAGCATGTGAATCCAGCTGCACACTGGTCCTGGAGTGACCTTTCTAATTGGAACTCTTTAACCTTTCTGCACAATTTTAGCTACAAAATTTTACTGAATGCAGAAAAGACGGTTGGGTTTTATTTATTTTTTTTTTTTAATAAAGGTTAAAAGATTGAAAAATAAAAGAGAAAGTGAGATAGAGAAAGGGGGATGGAAATTAATGCAGTTGAGTTGCAGTTTCCAGCAGCCCCAGGAGAGCTCTGCAATGAAGATGACATTTCCATACAATTGACATTTCCCGGCTGGAGCAGTCCTCTGATTTGCAGCTGCCTGTGTGCGAAGACCGTCGTGAAGAGGATCATTTAGTTTCTCATACTCATCAAATGGGATTTAATTTTCCCCCATCCCCACATACCCCACATCTCCTTTCCAGAACTGGCACGAGCTGCAAACTGTGCCTTTCCTTCACCTTTTGTGGGAGTGAGCTTTGCCAGACCTCCAGCTTTTTCACTTCTCTGTGGAGTCTCACAGAAGTGAGAGCTTGCTATTTACAGGAAAGATGATGGGAGGGGAGCAGTGGCTCTCATGATTTCAGCTTCCGGTTTTGGAAGTGAATTTCTGTGTATTTTTCCATTTCTGTGTATGTTTGCATGTCTGTGTTGGTGTGTACATCTCTTCTGGGCAAAAGCCGCTGGAAGGCACTCCCAGGAGTCCTCCCAGGGCATAGCTTTGTGGCTCTCAGGGTCTGCAGGCTCATACATGAGCTTCCAACATCTTGCACGCAAGTCCTTCCCGGGCGGTACCTCCCCCTGGGCACAGGCTGCCTTGGAACCGAGCAGCTTTTCTTCCAGGTTGTAGAGAATTTTTCCAAAGCACATGTATCAAACTGGAGATACGTGCCCCATGACACCACATCACTCTGAATCTGCTTAACTCAATTTAGATGAGTAGGATATGCATCTTCAGCTGAATTATTCCTCTTCAATAAATATGTTGCTGCAGTAATCAATTGGCATGTAATTAACAAACAATAACTATCTTATTAAATCTAAATGAAATGCAAATGCAATTCGGATTCATTTAGGTCCCCAGTGATGAGTTCCTTTGCTTCCCCTTCAGCCGCTGCTCCTCTTGAGCAGCAGCCGCTGCGGCGGCCGCCACTAGATACAATAATTGACATGCTGCCTTCCAGGGCACCACTGAACCAGAGTTTCACACACACCTTGTGCCTGTCCAGCAAACCACTGTGGGCAAAGCTGGATCAATTCGGTCAGCAGCTATAGGCCACAAGGCACTGTGCTTTTATTAACCCTCTAATCCTGCTGCTTTCCTATAGGGGCACTTCAGACAGCGCAGAGATCAAGGCCAAGCCCTTTCTTTTCACTCCTCGCCACCAGTGCTGGAGCTTTTGTCTTTGCCTCAAACCAGGCTATTCCCAGCCTCTGCCTCAGTCCCTCTGGCCAGTGCTTTGCCAGCTCTCTGTGCGTAGCTGGTGTGCAGCTGGAGCACCTCCAGCCTGGAGCCGCAGCTGCTCTGCGCGTGCTGACTGCTTGCCCCGTCAGTCCTCTGCCCCTTGTCGCAGCTGCTCCCCTGCCTCCCTCTCCAGACAGGGCTTTCTGAACATGCTGCTGCTCACTGAGCACAAGGGCAGATGAATGCAGCTCCTGGCTGGGAGCTCTTGCTTTGCTGGGAGCCCTGATGGATGGCTGAGAGTAAACTGGAAACCCCAGCAACCTGGTGAGCAGTCAGGTAATGTCACTGTCCCGATCAAATCTGAAGGCAAGTGTTAACCAGTTTTGTGCCGTGGGCTAGGATTTTGAGTTGGGTAACTCAAAGGAGAGACAACCTCTAAGTCACCGCTGTCCTAAAACACCATGTAACATTTGTATGCAGTGCTCATAACGCACAGGTCCAGCTGAGAGGTGGTTGTGTTCAGTGGTGAACGAGCTAATCTTTACCTGAAATCATCCAGGGCGTTGGAGCAACACTCAAGGCACTTGAGTTTGTTTCTAGCTTGGCCAGTAATCTGCTCTAATACCTTAAGCAAGTCGTTTAATCTCTCTGTGCTTTCCTTTTCCTGTTTATAAGATGGCTATAATGATGCACCCTTTCTGCATAAAAAGCTTCAATATCTGCTGCTGAAAAGGTCTGTGCAAGAGAAGGTATTTTCTAATATCCTCTACTTTGATGTTTTGCTAAAATAAAAGACACTACAGATGAGATGATTAGACACGGGTTTGATAAGTGTTGACAGATTGTTATTAGCAAGAAAGCCACTGGAAAGCATTCCTTGCAGGTTTTGACCATGACGGGCAAATTCTTTCCTATAAATGTACCCCCCAAATCTTATTTGATTACCTTCTGACCCTGCTTACACTGAGAGAATTGATGACTGACAAAGAACTTAATCATTTAGGAGAGAAGCTGAAGACAGCAATGTTGTGCTGGTAGAAAATTTTGCTTCAGTTACACTGAGTAACAGACAGACTTTGACGAGTGGTATTCCTGTTGCCTTCCATGTGTCTACAAAAGAAGCTACTCCTGTAAAACTAAATTGCCTCTGAACTTCTTTCAGAGCAGAGATATACATTCAGAGAATGCCAGAAATACTTAAGCATCTTTTAGAGATGAAGTGCCAAGCAAAATGGAAACTTCTGCCTTCATTTTCCAGACTAGGATCTCCAGGCAATTTTCACACAGCTTTTAATCAACTGATGGTTCAGTTCCTGGCATCTCCCAGGTGCAAGGTAACGTAGCCCAAAAGCACATCTTGGATATTTCTCAGTTCCTCGTGCTGATTTAGGTCTGATTCTCAACCCAGAGGTGCTGAATCAGAGTTTATCACTGGCTTCACAGGATCGGGGGCAAGCCCTTTACAGAAGGAGGGGCTTTGCTTACTGGGTGGTGGTGGAAAGGGTCACTTACAGGGCTAGAATGTCTCGGTGGTGATGTCTCAGAAATTCCTGTATGATTCCGATGCAGAACACACAGAGTCCAGCATTCAGGATCCACCAGATCCATCGTACCCAGGCAGTGGTGGATATAAACTGGCAATGGGCCATTAATGTGCAGACTTAAGAGGTGCTGAAGCTCTGGTCTAGGGTGATAAGCTGAAAAATAATAGATACTTTTGTCCTTTATGAGATGCTCTGTATTTGTAGGAAATGTAGCAACTGCCCAGACTGAACCATGGCTTCGTGAGCATCTCTACCAAACTGAAGGAGTGATTTTACACTCTGTCATAGTTGTCCAGGCTCTTGACTGAGCAGGGTGTCATCTACTGCATGCCAGGAATCTTGTTTACTTTTTTTTTTTCTCAGACATTTCAATCTCAACACTTTAATGCACTTGCAAGTCATAGGGGAGATGAAACTGGGAGGAAGCCACGGGAGTCTCGGATGGGAAAAGTACTGACATGCATTTCGAAATACAGTATTATTGCCAGTGTAAAATGCAAGGGACCAAACACAGAGTCTGCCCAAAAGCATTAGAACAGCCAGGGCTGCAAAAAGATTATAAAATAACCTATTTGGTTTTTTCCCCCAGTCCTGTAGCTGTCTGCCACGCTACGACTGGGAAACTGCCAAGCATTTTGGTTACGTGCTGGCTGCCAGAGGAAGGTCTGTGTCCTTGCTTCTGGCCATACCAGAAGTGGGAGTATTTTTCCATGTCTGTGAGTAGAAAGAGATGGGGAGAGATCACCTTCCTTCCCTGTAATGTTGACAATGACACTCTGGAATGCATCCCACCAAGGGGAACAGCCCCTGGACCCATTTCTTTATTGCTTATTACCTGCTTTCCCCATTTTTAGCAAGGTGAGATAGTTGCAACACAGGCTTACTCCCAGTGGTGACAGTTCCCAGTTGCTGTAAACTGGGATACAAGAACAAGGTGAAGACCAGACAAGGCCCATAGCTGGCAGGAGCTTGCCCTGCATGTTGGAAGTTCCCTGTACTGCAGGGCCTTGCCCTGCTTTTCTTCAGGGGTGATGCTGAAGGATGACTTGTGTTAAGCTGCTGTTTGGGAATCATCTCTATTACAGAACCAGTAGATAGATGTTCCTGAAATAGCAGCAGATCAATTGATTCATAAGTAATTAATGCATTCCCCTCCCCTTGAGCAACTCAGAATCTATAGCTCAGGAATTAGATAGCACAGCTCTGCTCTGTTCAGCTGAAAAAACATTGGCACTTGTGTTCCTCACGGCCCCGCACATACTGCTGTAAGCACCATCTCTTCTGCTGCACAGCCCTTCCCTCCTTGTGTTGGCAGCCTTAGCAATTATCCTCTGTGTGAGAAGGGGCATGTCCTTCTGTAGTTACTGGAGAGTTCTGGGTTTAGCTGTTTAAATGCATGAACCACCCACATGTCCCCCGCCCCAGTGCTGCAGTTGTCTCACCTTTTCCCCATTTGTCTGGCAGTGTCACTCTCAGTAGTGTTGCCTGCAGCAGTGCGTGGAGTGAAGGAGCAAGAGATGCTCCTGCTCAACACCAGTGTCGTTGAGCTCAGAATCAGATCCTTTGCAATGGTCCAGCAAGGGCTTCACACACCTTTTAAAAGGGAACACTCTCTCCCTGTCCACCTCTGGAGAGCCTGGAGCACAGGATGAGAGACCGGCTTGAGTTCTGCATTGGTTTCTGGATCTCTCTTAGTGGAGCACCAGTTCTTTCTATCTCTGTACCCAGGAACAACTTTTCCTAGGCAATATCACTTCTGATTTCAGAATAAGAAAACCATAAGGCTTTCTTTCGATCCCTGATCATAAACAACCTGTTCATAGCAGTGGTCTGTGTACGAGAGCAGATGAGGAGCAAAACCCAGCAAAGCTGCAGTGTGGCCAGCTGAGTGGTGTGGTTCTTGGGGATCGCAGTGGAGTTTTCTCTGCCATCAAGGACAGTTGGATTAAATAGAAGCAAAGGCCTACAAAAACTTCATCTGAAGTAGTACAGCTTTCTAACTTTCTAATATCCTGCAGATGCTCTCGTTCAAACTATCTGGACATGCAGCAGGGATGGAGCAGTGGGCGTGCACTGGACAGAAAGGAACCAATCTCCCAATGTTTCTTAGGCTTACAAGAATATCATTATTTTTATTTATTATTTGCAGCCGCTACAAACAGTAATTAACAGCCTCCCAGGGGAATCTAGCTGTGCATCCTACTGGGCTTGAAAGCTACTCCATTCATTTTGTGTTTAAGTTGATGTTTTAATTAAACTGCCCCCTAATTATCTTAACTAGTTTTTAAATAATAACTTTCCACTGAACCATTTGCATCAGCTGCTAATTGGCTTCCTTCTGTTTGCATAGATCTGGCTGGCTCATGAAAGTGGCAATGGAATGGCAGGTAGGTTTGGGAAGGGGCTACACTCCCTTCTGTACCCAGTGCTTCTGCTTTCACCATAGATAATGAATCAGATTCCGGGTGAACTGGAGATGGCAATGCTGGCAAGTGCTCCACCAGTTACTCACGTGCTCTGGGTGATGTGGGTATTATATGCTCGTGTTTCCACAAGTTACTCCATCTTCAGGACATCTGATCACTGGCCCATTGGCAAATTATTCTGTTTCTTGTTCACCCAGTTTGCACGAATTCACAGTGCATAATTAATGGGCCTTGACCCTGGCTGGGAGCAGGGTCAGTTCTCAGCCCAGGCAGTGGCATTAATAATGTACACAGTGGCTGCTGGAAATTGTAGAGGTCACCACGAAAGCTCTAGAGTTCACGGGCTTGCTATGTCTGGTACTCGGTAGGACTGGAAGGAGGAACACTTTGTCCAGGATTCCAGGCGTCCCTCAGCATGCTGATGTTCTGCCTTCCACAGGGCAATATTCCCTGTGCTGGGAGAAGACTGGTGTTGTCTGACTTTCTCCCATTGCAGCCTTTTCCCCGCAACCCACACCAACCTTTTGAGGGATGCTCTGCGGTGCCAGTCACACTCCTCCCCACCCCTGACTCATACAGCCAGGTTGAGAACAGCCTGACGTGTGGACCTGGCATCTGATTCGGTGTTACAGCAAACATGTCTTCAGTTGATGGTGCGTGGGCTTTAGGGGTGTCTGTGTTAGGGGATTGCTGCATGTGGGACTGGGTGCCTACCTGTGGGTTCACCCACGTGAGTGTGCTGCAGGCTGCACCTCTGTGCACATCTGCAGACAGCTGCACGGCTCTGCAAACTGTGGAACTGCAGCCATACATGGCTCTGCACACGTGTCAGCACACGGGGCTCGGATCGGATTTGGAGCTCTGCTGTCATGTGTTACTTCAGTGTTCTCGTTGGAACTGTGTTCCCAGGGCTCTGATCTATATATTACATCTTGTGCAGTTTATCAGCCTGCTTTTTCCTTCTTGTTTTCCTGTGTTTGTTTAAAACCTCTACCACAAAACCAACAAAACGCAGTATGAAGAAAAGAGTCCCAGAGGTAGCAGATGAACGCATATAATCCTTCATTACTTGTGTCACTAATGCAAAACCATCCTAGGTGTCATCAGCTCCCATTTGGAGAGGTGTGCTAATTAGACTTTTATTACAATGTGTATTTGAAAGCAATTAGAATCACAGTGCCAGCCTGTGGCTATTTCAACCTCACGATGTTGATTTTGTGGTCAGCGGGTGGTGACTTTGGTTGCCAGGGTGCATGTGTGTGAGTAGCCTTTGACCAGGTGCCACTGCAGCCACCCGCCCTCAGAGGGACACACAGACTCTCCAGTGCTCCTTAGCAACATTCAGTGACCTGTCTAGATTTTAGGGGTGTAACTGTCCCAAGGCCCTTGAACACTGAATGTTGGGCTAGGAGAACATACGCATGGTGGGTGACACGCCAGAACTGGGTGGGCTGGATACAGCCTGCCCTTTACCTTAATCAATATTTTCTCTGGAGAGCAGCAGAGCTGCTCTGTTAGTATTTGCACCCCTGTGCTCTAGTGCCAGGCTGTTGTCACACAGAGATGGTTCAGCTCGTGGTGGAGCAGCACATATCTCCGTTGTCACATTTCTTTTGAGTCAAAACCCCAGAAGTTTTAGACGGGGCAGCCCTGAAAGTCCTGATGTGCGCTTGTTTCTGTGCTTGTCTGTAGCTTTAGTGGAATGAGACAGGACCGAGCTCACCAGTTTGTCTGACCTGAGACCATCAGCAGACCCTGGGGCAGTGATCACTGCTGGCTGACTAGAGCCATTACCTGAGAGGAAAAGGCTTTCCCTTCGTTGCTATTCCCCTGATTGGTCTGACATTGCTCTGCAGATCTCTGTTGCCAGAGGATGCTGAGCAGAACGTATTCTTGGAGATAAGTGATTCTTCCCCCTTGAGGAATTTGCATTCAGCAATCCTCATCTACTCTTATTAATTTCCATGTCACAAGGCAAAATAAAGGCCTTCATCTTCTACACTTCCAAACAGCAGAATTTTGCCTGCCTTAGAGGAGAAGCCTCCTTTTGCCACCATCACTGACCATTCCAAACAGACTGTCAGGAAATCAGGTTTGGGTTTAGTTTAACAGAGAAGACTTGTTTGTCTGTAAATCCTTTTCTCTTTGTAAAGGCAGCACTGTTACATGCCATAAGCGTGACAGGTTTAACCTCTGCAGCTGGATTTTCATGCTTTACATCCCATAAGTGTTTTTTTTTAACTTGAGGCTGTTAAATCTGCAGCTCTGGGAAGTGTTGGGGAAAGAATAGGAAGCAAAAGGCACCTACTGCTTAGGTGCACGTTCTGCCCGGCCTCCTCCTCCTCCTCATGCATTGACAGGTGCTTTCTTTGGCAGCCTTTGTCTAGCTTCCAGTCTCCTCCTGGATTAATGCAGTGGTAACGCTGGTTTTAAGCACCTTGTGTGCACATCAATGGCTGTAATTGTCAGTTCAAATTTGCTATTGGAATACAATAAAGACCCTTGAAAATAGAAAAAGAAAAAAAAAACAAAGCTGGAGATAAGGAGCTTGTTTTATATTGCCTTTCATTCCAGAGACTGGAAGAAGAACATAGGGTTTTGACATCTGAGCAAAGCCTTTATGCACCAGAAAGGACAGAAGAGCAGAGAGAGATGCAGGGACTGATGGATGAATGGGAGGAGAGTGAGAAAGATGCCTAGGAAATAGAGTGGTGAAAGGGATGGGTTCTTGTGATTTCAATTCTATATTAACAGGCATTAAGTTGCCTCTGATAAGGGCACCTTCACAATTCCAGAGCAGTGCAGATGTGAGCACAATGGCCCTTCAGCATTTTGCTTGCACCTAAGGGGAGCTTGTGGGGCTTGTTTAACAACACACACAGATGTCTGATGCGAGAACTACCGACTTTCACATGCAGGCAAGAAAATGAATGGCATGAGCTTTGCTTCCCCTTTGTGCATCTTCAACAGAGCACAGTGAGGCTTTTCTTTTTTGACGGGGTCTTTTTGTCAAGGATATGAGGCAACTTGAAGCTTTGATCTGCCCAGTGCTCACCCTGGTGAGCTGTCCTTACTGATCTCAGTAGGCAGAATGTAGCCCAGAGTTGGCAGAGCTGAGAACTAGGGTAAACTCTTTGAGTCAGGAAATCAAGACTCAAGCAGAAGTTTTCCACTGAAATTACTGAACGTTTTGGCACCAGATTCAATAGAATCGGGGTTTCACCTTAGCAGTCTTGCTGGAAGGCACACTCGAAGCTAATCACAGGCTCTTGGACACTGTGCAGCAATGTCTGGCCGAAATGCTACATGCTGTCCTACACAGACTAGATTACTGCAGGACTTTTAGAGCTGATAGCATCTCCAAGTAGTCCAGAAGACCATACCTCCTTCAAACGCAACCTCTTTCAAGTATTTGTGCCAGTGGATTTGAAAGTGCAACGTGAGTTACATCGCACCATCAGTTGGGCCCCATGATTTATTTCCTTCCCTAACTCTCTGTACCTCTCTCTTTTACCTCTTGCAATGGCTGGAAGCCAGAACATACTGAGAGCCTCCCTCTTCTTGACCAAAACCTCACATTTTCCTTCCTTTTTCAGGGAGACCAAGATAACTGAATAATATTGTTCAACTTCCTTACCTTTACTTAAGACAAGCTGTGCTCATTTTCTCTGCTGATCGGTTTGAGCTATTAACACCACAATACAGAAACAGTGGGACTTTGTGCCTGGACAGGAGTCAGATTAATGAGTACACTGGAGCTATAACACAAATGAACTTTACTGTGAACACAAATCTTCTGAGAGTTTGTGTGAGTGCCGGGTGTTATCCAGTGCTCTGCTGTCCTGGAGTGATGGAGGTACGGAAGGTTCGCTGGATTTTGCTGTAATGGAGAAGCAGGTCTTTGGGGACAGTTTGATCCCTTTACAGCTTTAATGTTAGCAGAACTGACTCATTTTCTCCTGTTACATTCATTGTAAAACTCAGCTTCGTTGTTAAAATGTTGTCACTGAAAAAGCTGGAGGAAGGAAAAGATTGGATTCTCTCGGTTACCTAATTTTCTTTTAAAACAAACAAACCATTTTCCAGTTGACAGGATTTATGTGGATACTTAATCTGGAGCCAATCATAATCTCTAAAAATGCAGCTTCCTAGTAGCTGGCTTGCTGTAATACCTAAAGCTTATAGAATTGATGCATCCAACCTGGGACCCTCAGAGAACAGTATCACCACGGTTCCTGCTGCTGAGAGAAGCAGCTTGCTTCTTTTTATGATATTCTCCCACCCTTTCAGCTTCCCTTGATTACTGTTTTCTTGAAATTAGCTCCTTAAAATTCTTATAGCCAATCTCCTAGACCTCCCAGCTGACACATCTATCTTATGCTGCTGTTCTCCTCCTTCATAAGAATTCACACAGAGCATGTGAAGTACTTCACACTTTGTTTGCTAATAAAGACCATGGAGGGATGTTAAATGAACAGAAACCACCTTACAAGAAGATGGGTTGAAAAAGATTATACCACCATATCCTTCCTTTGATTCATAACTCCCAGTATGGCAATGGTTTAAAGCTTTAAGAAAAAAAAACCCCAAGAAATGGAGGTGGTTTAATGGTGAACGCACCAGCTGCCAACCTTGCCACCAGCTCAGTTCTGCACCTTCAAACCCTGCAATGTCTTCTTATTTCCCTGTGTGTGAAAAAAACGACCTCATATTGCCTATTTCTTCCCTCTCTTGTAGCAATCCCTCCTCCAAAGTATTTCTGGTGTTTTAGTCAGTGCACTTTAGTAAATCTGGAGCATGCAGACCTGCTTTAAAACTTGAACTACTGGGGAGATAATTGGGTAATGTCTTGCAGTTTGTTTATCTTTTATTTAGGATTTCATGGCAAAGCCTCTGGAAACCATTCCCTCTGCCATGCTCTTGTCTCTTCATTCGCTTTATTACTTAAATACTCCTTTCTTTACTTCATTATTTCAGTTTTCAGTCGCCTCTCACATCTAGAGGAACTCAGAGAAGTATTTAATTCATTTCCTCTTGTATATGCTATTTCTTGAGGAATTCCTTCTGAAAGTGCTGGGCTTCTTTGGCACTTTCTTGAGTTGCCATTTCTGAGCAGTTTTATATTTACTCAATAAGCCACAGGTGATTATTTATTCAGCCGGAAGAAAAAAAATCCTAAGCAGCTGGGAAGCTTTATTTGTACATGCATTTTTATTCTCAAATCTGCAGTTTGTTAAAGCCTGCTGTATGAGTATTTAACAATCTTTTTCTTTTTTTTTCACTCGTGTGCCTATTTATGAGAGGAAAAATAGACGCTGATTGCATGGTGTAGCTGATTAGTTAAACAAATGCTCTGCAAGCCTCAGCTACACTGGGGCTTTCTCTATTGACCCCATCTACAATTTCTCTGCACACAACAACGACCAGAGT
This sequence comes from Megaceryle torquata, assembly GCA_024611175.1. Taxonomy (NCBI): domain Eukaryota; kingdom Metazoa; phylum Chordata; class Aves; order Coraciiformes; family Cerylidae; genus Megaceryle; species Megaceryle torquata. Next base: position 11,236 of record JANIJG010009353.1, on the reverse strand, counting down.
GGTCTATATTCACACTTGGCATAAATTGGCATAGATGGTGCTGCTGATTTACACCACCTAAAGACATATTTACCCTGCTAGTAATGATGGATTTTGTCAAAACTCCCGATGCCACTAGCAGAGCAGATTGTAATGAGAACAGGATGGGCTGGGATCAATAGAATTTTGATGTCCTTAGGCCTGCAGTCCTGTTGCAAGCACATTTTTTTCATTATTATTCTTTCAGAAGCATGGCCGGCAGCCAGAGTGGTTCTGTGCACTTCACTGAGCTCTCCGAGGCATTAAGTTGTGTCTCTTGGTTACTGACAATGGCATTCGAGTCTCTAGTGAGACTGTACAAATTCACTGCAGGCCTGAAAAAATGGAGAAATGATTCCCCAAATACATTTTCCTAATCCAGAAATGCAGCCGAGTCAGAAGCAACAAAAGAAAACAGAGTTCTGCCTTGTTCTAACAAAGTTTCACCCTCCCCGTGTCTCTGGGGATCTGGTATTCTCATTATCATTGGAGTGAGGGTACCGGTCCCCGGCACAAAGTGACGGAATGCACAAGAGACAATCATTTATTCTCACAGATGAGACAAATATGGAGAGAGCAGGCAGGGGGGAGCTGGCAGGGAAGATGCAATGCTGCCATCTCCAACTGCTGCACCTTGAAGACACATCTTTAGAAGATGTTTCCAAGACACAATTAGGGAGGCAATTAGATAATCCTGTGAAAAACATCCTGGTAGCCAAGTAACACTGTAGGCACGGAGCTGAAGATGTAGTGTGCTTCTGTCCATGGCAGGGGCTGTTCTCCTTCCTACCACTGCAACAGTCTGTAAAGTCTAGTCTCTAATTCTGTAAAGCCAGGACTGTTTAAATTTTCTGGCTTGCTTTTCCATCAGGGGACCTGAACACTCTGAATTGTGTAGCAATTACGGATGTAATAGCTTGACAATGTTAAATATCATTAATGACTGATCTAAGGGAACTTGCAAATGACTGTGTAGTTACACAGTGTTTGCAGCATAAATACCAATTAACATTGTCACAGTAGCTGTTTGTACTTAGTAGATTGTATCAGGGAATCCCACAGAGTGGGAAGGAGTGTCAAATGATCTAACACAGGAGAAAAGGGTGATAATATGAAACTGATAATTAAGGAAAATCTCAGTCTTCCCTATGATACATCTGCTAAAGCAATAGGGATGCTCAGGAGTCATATGTAGAAACCTGAAAAGCAGTATGTATGTGTCTGTAGATACTTCCATCCATCTGTCCCTACAGAGGAAAGGTAAAGGAATTACTGTGGCAGTTACTCAAGAAATTGTGCTTTAGCTTAAGCTCTGGAGGCTGTATTCTTGGAGTAAAAGGCTTGGGACTCTGGATTTTGCTGTCGGTGATTTATAGAGTAATTGTCTGCAGTATGCAGCACATACATTCCTTTCAAAAGGAAGCTGGAACGTGCTCCAGTGCAAAGGTGCTTCTGGGCTCTCTCCAGAGCCCACACCGAAGGCCAGTGAGTGTCTGTCAGAGTCAGAAGCCGCAGTGCTCTGGGCGCTCCAAAATGATACAGCAGCCCATCGATTGCAGCAGAGTTTATTCCTCTGCCTGATGCAATAGTCAGGAAGACGTTTGTCACCCTCGTGAAAAGGGGAGGAAGCACCCACCTAGCCAGGGGTTGCTTCCCAAGGAAGACTGGGAAGAAGAGTCTGTATTTCATTGTAAACACAAAATGCTAATGCTGTTTTCCTTCCCCTTCCCTTGGCTATAAATGAGACCTGGAGAGAGGAACAGAGAGAACAAGGAAAGAGAATTGATAAAATGCTGTACTTATCTTTGGTCAATAAACTTGTTTCTTATTAGGAACTACAGCAGCAGCAGGTGCACAGATATGTTCTGCTGCAGGGTACTCATCCTGACGCTAAGGAACCAAACTGTGATAGTGTTTGCATCAGCATGAGCCTGAAGTAGTCCCAGTGAAATCATGGTGTTTATCCTGGATTTGTACCAGTATCAAAGAAAGCAAAATCTGTCTGATTTATGTCGAGGGCCTTCTTTAGTAACTAAAGCAGCCTCCCAGGTTTAAGGATCCCTTTTTGACAGGGTTAGGGAATTTCATGTCTTGGTCTAGTGGCAAACACTGTCCTTCCCTTCAGAGATGGTGGTCGCTTTCCTGATTGGAATTCTTGATTTTATGTTCATCTCTGGTATATGTAGGAGTTACTTCATTGCAAGAGTTGGAGGCAAAATCTTTTCTGCCTGGCCTGGTGTCCCCATTTCCTGCTGGGGACAGCAGTAATCAGGCATTTGTATTTGAAAGGAAGAAGTTGTAAAAGGAATAAACAAGTAGAAGTGAGGAGAGAGGGTTGCAATTTGCATGGAAGAGGCAAGAAGAAGAAGAGAGGAGCGATGGGGTGGAAGATTGAAGTGACAGGGGTGGGGCATAAGGTGATGCAGATGGGCATCTGGAGTTGCTCCAAATCACATCTGAAGAGGACCTGTTCAGAGCTCCCACCTCAGTGACTGCTGCATTAAAAATCTGTCTAGCAAATCAGTCTCAAGTGAATAGTGGCAGCAAAAGGCGTGTTGTAGGGTGAAGTCAAAAGACCTGGATGGGTAGATGTGAATATCAAGTGCACATAAGAGCTGGCTTTGACCAAGCCAAGGCTTTGCCTAGGACGTGAGCACAGGGGAGCAGTACAAGGGAGAGCAGCACAGGAAACACTGTACTCTCTGAATGTCTCAGTCTCAGAGAGGTGACAGCTGTCAAGGGAGATGACAGCCTGATAGATTGTCACCTGCATCAACAGACAAAAGAGCTCTGCTTATTGTGGAAGATTTTGTTTTAATGATGTGCTGCTTTTTTTCCTATTTTCCAGAATCAGAGAGAGTTGGTCTAAGTTCTGATCTCAGTTAGATGATGTTAGTGCTTTCCACTGAAATCGAAAAGCCGTTAACGTCTCATCAGAAGCATCAGTTGGCTCTAGCTCCATGGCTCTCACTGGAGCTGCTGTTATCTGAGTAGAGTGGGAAGGATTCTATAGGCACAAATGTGTGCAAGAGCAGGGGATGCTCATATAACCTGGGCAGTGTTCTTTTAGGTGGCCTCAAGTTAGTGCAACCCAGCACTTTGGAGAATCCACTGATTTTTCTTCTTTCCTCCTTTCTCCTCCATGTTGTAGAGGAGAGGTTGAACTGCCATGTTAATCACTAATTCAGAAGACATTAGCTACAAGTCTGCTTTATTAAACCATCAGTTCTGCAGGAGGATTAAAGAATCTCCCTGCCAAACCACTCGTGTTCCACTCAGTGTGTTGGCTGACAGGAGAGAACAAGAGCCTTGGAAATGCAAAGTTCTCTGTTAGCCAGGCCTTGCTGTGAGACTCCTCCTGTCCCCAGCAATTCCTGGAGCAGATTTATCCAGGACATTGGTGTTTTGATGATGCTGTTGTGGCTTTTTCCCCACCGGAGAAGGGATAGCAAGGGAGGGCCTGGTGATTGTTTAGTTCTGTCCTAGCAGGGCCAGACTTCAGTCTTGTTTTATTATTATAAGCTCGCTCGGTTTGTCCTTCCTCTGTGTTTCTGTGTTTTGTGTGTGAGTGTAGCCCTCTAGAAGCACCAGCAAACATTTCTGCAGACCTGCAGAGTCAGTTCACTCAGGGTATCTCCTTAACTAGGTCTTGGCTCTGTCCTGGAAAGATGTTCTGCAGCAGGAGGATTCAAGGTTTGTACCTCACCTGTCATTCCATATTTAGCCCCTGCCTTCTCCACAAGCATCTCCAGATGCTATCTGCAGCTGTGATTCCACAATCATTTTACAAGATCAATTCAATCCCAGTTCTTCTGGCAGGACAAATTTGATTTTTGCACTCTGCTACACATGGCTGCATTTCTGTTGGATTAGCCTGTGCACGTAGCTCAGACTCTAAGCCAGTTTACCCTTTAATTCAGCTTATACACTGCCTGTGGGAGGACAAGCAATAACTGATCCAGTGCCGACTTAGAGCAGGGCAGACAGATCATGTACACGTTGCTTGGCAATGTGATGCTTTGTCTGGGACTGTCCTCCCAGCTGGGGAATGTACAGAGTTGGAACAGAAGAGTCATTGTGGAAGATACCTGGAAAGAGAGAGGGAGACTGGCTGAGGTGAAAAAAGAATGGCAGAAAGAACTAGAGACAGAAAAGCAAACAGGACCTAATCCTCTACTATACTGACTTCCCTTTAAGAACCATAAACTGCCCTCGGCTCCCAGTGACTGCAGCAAAGGTGGCTTTTACTGGGTATTTATATCACTTTTTTATTATTCTCACTCCACAGCTACAGGCAGGATTAGGATGGAGGCAGGAAATGCTTTGGACCGTGCTGGATCTGACCCGTGGTGAAAGAGAACAATAAGGACACAGCTCAGGGGTTGCAAAAGAGCCAGGGACTGAGGACAGGCAGGAAATCTGCTCCATCATTTATCATTCCTGCCCCGTAGCCCCTTGCCAGACATCAGCAAAGGTCCCTTGCACTCTCCAGACAGCAGGAAGATATTTTACAGCAGGGGAAACAGAGGCAGGGAGAGAGGAAAGCTCTGTGTTCCAAATCAGGGTATCTGTTTTGAACGAAACAAAACCCAGGAGACCAGGTTGCCCGACCAGGGGATGCAGTGTCACATCCCAAAGCCACTGAAAGTACATTCCCTCCATCAGAGGCAGGAAAGGATCTGCAGCTGAGGTGCCAGCTGAAATAGTTAATGGAGGAAAATATTCACCTACCCGTTAATTATTTAGAAGCAGAGTTAATTTTGCAGTTCCTCTGGCAGGTTCCTCTGGTCATTAGGGCACTGGCAATGAGTCTTTCCCAGCAACCCAGCCATCGATCAATCTCTCTGAAGGCTGATGTGTCACTGAGAGGTTGGAGATAGCTGTGGCTCAGGGCAGAAGCTGAGCAAGGGAGAATTTATCCGCGCTCTTAAACTTCACTTATCCTTTTTTTCCTCCCCCTCTTCTCAGAGAGATGATAAAAATAAAGACACATAAACTCAAAAAGAAAGAAGAATGGCTTCCTCCTGCTGAGGGACTGTATTTTGAGATTTTGGCTAGCTTTTGTCGTAAGTGCTGCTGACTTGGAGAAATTCATTTGATCATCTAAACCTTGGCTGGAGTAAACTGCCAAATCCCATTAGATTCTTTGGGATTTACAACACATGTCACATGAAAGATTTATCTGTGGCCCACCAGGCCTGCATGGCCATTCGGACCTCTGCTGTCCCCAGAGGCATAGGGCAACACCGAAGGAATCATCTTTAACCCTCAGCAAAGCTCTGAGAAGATGTGGGGAACACCTGACCCTACCCAGGGCACAGGGATAACTTCCAGTGGAAGGGGGTCGTGAGCAGGGACACTCTGGCTTTCCTCAGAGATGGGAGAGATCTTTCTGTGCAGACCCCAGCCCTGGAGCAACACAATAGGAGTGTGTAGGAAAAAGGATTTAATTCTGGGCAACACTCTTGAAGATTTGTTTGCATTCGCTGCCTCCTTTCTTGCTTTCTTCTCCTGTCCACGCTTTTAAGATCGCACAAAGGTTTGGGAATAGTGGGAACAGCTTCTATCTTATGAATGCTTGGAACCAGTGGCCAGGCTAACTGAGCCATTATACAGTCAGCTCCATTTCGTGCCCTCTTTCCACTTTTCTCTGGCTGACTTTTCTGCTCTATTTGTCTGAAATGAACAGAGATGAAGTGAAATGACTTACAGTCTCTCCCTGTTCCGTGCTCAATCCTAGAGGGAGAGCACAGTCTTACTGTGTCTGGCTCGCAATTTGTGGCTCTACTGCAACCCAGCCTTTCCCTAGTGAGTCCCAGTGTTCACAGACTCCTTCTCTCACATTCAAAACCTACTTTGCATGCACACACACCCCCACCCCCTTTTCTGCTCCTGCTCTCCCTGTGCTCTGGGCACAAATCTGCCAGAGGTCGAGAGTTCTGCCTGGAGTCGGCCAGCAGCAGGAAACCACCGCACACTGGGGTTGCATGAAGATCACCCAGCAAGCATGTCTCCTTGTGCTCTTTGCTGGCTGAGAAATTGTTCCGGCTCAAAGTTTTAATCCTTTCTGTGTAGAAGCTTCCAACTGGTACAGTTCATTCTTCCTGCTTAGCTAAATGTGTTTTCAAACACTAGCCCGAAACTTAGTGAATGGTAATTACACTTTGACATTAATATTTAAACCACAAACACAGTTAGCACTCTAATGCTGTCCCCAAAGGCTACTGCTCATTTAAGTTTCATCCTTATGAGACTTAATTATTGTCAGGGATGAATCCTAAAAGGCAAGAAATACTGCAGCTCAAAGACTAAACATTCCCTTGATTATTAGAGCTACAGCATTTGGGTACAGGGTATGGAAGGGACCTTGGCTATGGTGGTAACATTTATCCTCCCACTAAAATTGGTGAGTTTTTAAATCCTAAAGCCTGTTTTTAAATGGCCGATGAGATTTCTTTGTGCTTAAGATTATAGAGAGATCTTGGCATTCGGTTACTTTAGCCAAATAATAACTTTGCAAAACTTTGCTGTTGTACAGCTGGAGAAACAGCAGCGTTTTCAGGGCCTGGCCCAAGCATCAGGACTCTGCCGTCAGCCTTCCCCAGACTGGAAGAAGCAGCTGAGGTGGTAAGAGTAGCAAGTGTCTGCTGTTTGAAGCCTGCTGCTTAACTATTCAACCTCTTTCTCCAACATAACCTCTTTGTAGACCTTTTATAAGAAAGAACCCTGGCATCACACGTTTTCAACTCAGTTTGTGCAGCTGCGGTTAAGTGCCCAGGATCTGAAGATCCAGCTGACCATTTCAGATGCTTTTTGGCAGTCAGAAACACACTTTACTGTTTGTGACACATCAGGGCAATCCGTTACAGAAACACCAGTAAAAAAGTTAAGATTTTCTGCTGGTGCAGCTGCAGAAGCATCAAGAGACTGGGCTGTGATGGGAGTTTGGCTAACCACCACTGGCTTGATCCTCAGTCAAACACAAGCCTGTCCAATTACTCTTTGGATGCCTCCCGTCTCTGAGAAGACAGCTGCACTCTGGGTGAGAGGAGAATAGTGAGCTGGAGCGAGGAGGAAGAATTCCTCATGTGTCCCTGCGTTGACAGGCTTCCCCAGTAGGTACCACCCAGCAATGGTTGTTGAGGAGACAGGCTGCGACTGATAAAAGCTCTTGCTCCCAGGGTTGTCATAGGGGATGTATGAACTCAGCTAAGTTCTGCCCTGAAAACCAGATAGTGTCAGAGGATTTTCTCCATCAGCAGCCAAGATTTGTTGTTCTTAGCAGGCTTCACATGAAGGCTTGAGTCGGAGACAAATCGAGTGCAGGTTAGAGGCTGTTTTCTATTGTGCTGCAGTAGAGGACAGTTGAGTCTGTGGTTAGGCTTGTTCATGGCTGGAGTGTTTCAGGATCAGGCCAGGGGTACAGAGGTGACTTTCCTTCAGTTCTCCTCCAGCTGCACTTCACTGAGGATGTCCTGATTTTGTTGGTTTTGAGTGGGAACAGAATTAGCCACACAGATAATTAGCTGAAATCACCAGTTCCACCTGGCATAGCAACAGCAGTTGTAAAATAGCTTATTTCCAGCCTTGTGAAGGCAAATCATGAATTCCCAGAGGTCTGATCAGAATGGAAGTCAGGTTTAAATTTGCCACCATCTGTTTGGCATTGGGGCTTGGACAATGGTGCGCTGGACCTAAGCTTACTCCACAATTTTGCAAGTCTTGGCAAGCCTCTGGCTCAGCCTGGGATGGATTTCAAACCTGAGACTGTACCCCAAAATATGTGAGCCTTCCTATTTTGAGATGTCACTATTTACATTTTGTGTGGATCTAATAAAAATCACAGCCAGGAAACCGAATTTGGGGGTTCCTCTTCTCTCTCAGCTTTTGTGCTGTGCTGGCTACTCAGTAGTGATGCTGCGTGTAGTGGGAAGCTCAGACCTCATGGACAAAAGAAATCTTTTGACACAAATCTTCAGATGAATTACTTGTTTCTTTAACAGTCTCAAAACCTTTCATGGAGGGCAGTGCAGACTCTACCACCTGTGTCCGGGGAAAGGCAAATCTGCTGCCATCTGCTCCCTCAGCCTAAAACTAATGAGTGCATTAAATTCCAGAGAGAGATTCATAAACTTCCACTGCCTGAGGATGCTATGAGCTGTTGATGTTTAAAGAGTAGCCTCCAAAGATTGCTTAGCCAACTGTGCTCCGTTTTATTTAGAGGAACTCTTCAGAAAGCTCCCATTAGTCACAAAAAGGTGTGTGATTTTTCTGGGGGTGATGGCTGTGTTATAGGAGAGTAAATCCATCACTTACATGGCTCAGGAAGCAGGGCTGGTAAGCTCACTCCTACCACTCTGGCAGATGATTTAGAAAACTACTACAGGGACAGCAGATGTGAAGTCTGTGTCCCCCTGCACAAACACACGATGTGTGTAGGATGCTGGAGCACCAGAGTGGCTATTTGTATATTGATGTAAATGATGACACAAGGAACGGTGAAGCCAGGAGGGTGGAAAGGCCTCGTACAAAGACGCAAGGAGCAGGAGCAGAGGTCACAGGTCCTACTCTGCTTCCACTTTAACCGGAGTGAAAGGCTTTTTTCTATTCTGCCACAGCATTGCATTAATTTTCTCTGTATCCTTCTAGTCAAATTAGATTTGTCCTTCCTTTGAGTGTCTAATTAGTCTCTATTTAACATGCAAGTGCAATGTTTTAAATGAGAAGCCTTGATTTGTGGAAAGAGGCATTGACGTTCAATCTATATTTAAATTCATGGGCAAACAGCCTGTGGACTGAGATACAAGCTGACAGAGTCATTGAAGTCCCACAGAGGCTGACACCAGAGCCTGAATCACTGGTGTGTTTACCCCCATAAATTGATAGTATAGATGCAGATTAATACAGGGGTGACTCAGATTCTTTGACTTGAAGCCGTGTTGTTGGACTGGCACAGCGGTGGGGTCGGTGCACACTAGTGTGCCTGCTTTGAATGCCCCAGCTTGCCTTGCCGTGTGTCTCAGCTGAACACCAGCCTGAGCTGTTTCATGTCCATTTTTCTCATTTTTAAACACCAAGCCTGACACTTTTCCAACCAGCTCTCTTGGGCTTTAGCCACGTGACTCCCGTTAAAGGCAACAGGAGCCACGTGCTACACTCTCACTCTATCCCGAAGCATCCTGGGATGCAGCTATTGGGAACCACGCTGCTTTTTGGCAGTTGCCAAGCAGGGAAGGGTGGCGAATGTCCCCGCTGTGTCGTCTGGTGAAATGTTACGTTGTGCAAAGCTGTTGAGCACCTGCTTCTTCACCTAGGGAGAAGGTTGAAACTGCTCCCTGATGCCCTGTAGATGCTGTTACAAAGATAAGGAGGGAGCTGGGGTCGGATGGGTAATTGCTGTGATGAGCAATGTGCTAAGTGCCCACGGTTTTTAGCGTCAGAGCTTTGTGCACAGTGAATTTCATGAACTTCAAAAAATGAGAGAAGGCAAGTTTTCCTTGCAGCCGTCATTGGAGCTGCCACACTCCTGGAGGGTGAGATCACAGAATCATAGAATCAGTATCATTCAGGTTGGAAAAGCCCCTTGGGATCATTGAGTCCAACCATTAACCCAACTCTACAAAGTTCACCCCTAAACCATGTCCCTCAACACCCCATCTAAATGACCCTTAAACACCTCCAGGGACGGTGACTCAAGCACCTCCCTGGGCAGCCTGTTCCAGTGCCTGACATGTCCAACATTAACGCAGAGACCGGCACAGCAGAGCCCCTCTGCTCTACACAATCCTTCTGATGTGTAACACACAACTCGCAGACCGTGGTCTGCTGGCCCCTCAGTTGTTAGCCAGCTGAGTGCAAGCAGACGTCTGGCTAGAGTTTGGGTAAGAGTTGAGATGGGAGTGACCCAGTGGTGGCTGGCACAGGAGCTGGGACAGTAACATAGCCTATAAACACGCGAACGACGCAGAGCGCTTTTAAATCTCATTTTGTAAGGGATGTGGCACCGTTCCTGAGGTGCAGAGGTTAGATTTTTTTCCCTCTGATGAAAGTCCCTCGTGCTTTAAAGAAAATGTTGAGAATTTTCCAGGACCTACTTCTTCTATCTGTGGGTGAGAGGTGCCCTGGAAATACTGATGATCAGACCAGCTCAGTGAAGGGCCCGATTCTGTCATAGCACCTGCTTCTATTTAAGCAGTTGGATTTGTTGTGACATAAAATCCTATTGATGACTCTGAGAGAGACTTGCCAAGAGATAATAAAGAATAAAAGTGGAAGAGTGTTCATCTGCAATTACCTTAGCTGCTTTTAGTAACAAAAGAATGAATAATTTTGCATGCGAGTGAAGCTACACAGAGATTAATTTGGCCTACAGCTTTATTTTTTGTCAGTTCTCTGTACGTTTTTCTTTTCAAAGTCTATTTTTCAGCTCACTATTTGCGAAGAGAGATTGACCATGACACAGAATGAGCACATGGTAGCTTCAGGAGTAGCCTGACATGGCCTATTTATTCTTTGATTTCAAAAGCACACCAGACAGAACTATCTATTGAGTCCTCCTTCTGTAATTCCCTCCTTTTCTTGCTTTTTTCCTCTTCTTGAAAATTATAATAGTAAAATTGCACAGGAGCTGAAATCTTTTGGGCCAAATTATAGCACAGGAGTAAGCTTTCTGCACCAAGACATGAAAAGGAAAACGTCAGAGGAAAGAATATAGAGAGTTAAGATGAAAATGCTGATATGACTTTAACTCTAGTGTCATCCACAGCAAAGCATTAATTTATTCAATCAATTTCTGGGCCCTTAGGCTGGGAAAGGATAACGCTAGGATATTAAATCTGTCCCTCTCTCCAATCTGTCACTGCTGTGTCAGAATACATTGATTCTTCTAGTCCTGCTTTTATTAACTGTCTCCTCAATGTGGCCTCTCGGTCTATCACACACTAACCTGCAATTCCTCGCTGAGTGCAAGACCCCTGGAAAACCTCTGTGTTCTGTGCTGACCCCATTTGTTAGCACTCTCAGTGAGATGGGATGACCTGCTGTCACTGTATGTCAAGAGGACGGGGCCAGACTCTTGTCACTGGTGCCCAGCGACAGGATAAAGGGTAACTGGCACCGACTGGACCCCAGGAGGTTCCACATGAGCAGGAGGAGCAAGTTCTTTGTTGTGGGGGTGTCAGAGGCTGTCCCAGGCTGCCCAGAGAGGTTGTGGAGTCTC